>VZTL01048554.1:0-36700 GCA_013400535.1 Scopus umbretta
CAATTCTATGATTCTATGATGCTTATCTTGACCGATGAGCATTTCATTTTGTTTTCTCCACCTGTCCTGCTGAGGAGGGGGAGAGAGAAAGCAGCTGGGTGGGCACCTGGCAGCCAGCTAGGGCTAACCCACCACACAGTGTTATATGCTTGCTATCTATTTCACATGCAACTTTTAATGACAGTAACCACTGCCAACATTCCCCTATTACAGATTCTCTCCAGAAACAACCTGCTCTGTCCTTATGAAGAGTCTGCATAGAAATTAGATTCTGCTGAGACAAAAAGATGCATGAGAAATTATTATCACAAAATATGAAAGACATAGGTATAGAAAAAAAAAGTAAGGGAAACGTAAGATAGACCCCAGCTTCTCATTACCAGGCCTAAAAAAAACTGTGCATCTTCTGGCTTGGTAAGCAGAAGCAAGATGGGATGCCCTGTGGAGTCTCCAGTGACACTAGACACCTACCCTCAGGCAGCTGATTCAGCTGCATAATGGCTATTCAGTGGATTCAATTTCCAGACATCACTGAGAGTGTGCATCCCCACTGACTGTAGCAGCAACTCAGACACAAAGGTCACAGGTGGACTCTGACCTCACCAGACAATAGAAAAGAGCAAGAAGCAGCAGAAATGAGAAAGAAAGAAACTGAGAAGGGGAAAGATGTCTTTGCCTCAGAGAGCTAATTCTCAGTACTAGCTGCGCTGCACTGAAAGTGGTGAGAAGTCACGGACTCTGCGTCAGTCTAATGATTTTGTGTTATTAGGGATGTTTCTAAGAGGGGGAAACATAATTTTTCTCATGTAGAGAGTCACAGGAACATCACCTCATCACTGTTATGTTGTAGGCAAGTAGTGGTCTGTCCCTCACCCAGCTGACAATGTGCCTGTGTATCTGGTCTAAGTGCACCAACGGTGTTGGCCAGTGCCTGTCCCCTGGCCCTCAAAGAACACCATTAGCACAGAAAGTTTTGAGCCTCTGCACCTGTTTTTAAACTGGCATGACAGTGGCAGGAGTGCTACAGGTTTCAAAGGCTGACTGGCCCCTTGGCAGCAACAAAGAATGCTTGAAACTAGGTCTTTTATCCAAAAACTATCTTTAGTTTCCAGATATGGGAACAATTTAACCCTCTTTATCTCCAATGACATCACAAAGGCCATTGCAAGAATGTTTTCAGTCCAGATGCAACTTAAAGTAACTTTTTTTCACCATCATCTAAGAAGGTTTATGTTGCTAGAGAAGAGGGCCAACTGAGAACACAGTTCCTGTGCCTTCCCTGGAGATCCCCCCCCATCTTGTAAATGGGCAGTAAATAACAAAATACCTTCTGGCCCACAGAAAGTGGGATTCACCTAACCTACACTCTAGGTATCTACAATGTAAATGTATATATGCAATGTCAACAAGACTACTGCAAGCACTTCACTCTTTTATCTTGATATTTTGGCTCCATGAGTACCTTTTTCTATTTTGCTGATTTCTGATTATTTTGAGCACCTGCACTGTTTTCATAGATTTTGATTTCATTGTAACTCTTGGTTCTTTCTTTATCACTGGGAGGAGGACTTAGTTGTCCAAAAAAAAAAAAAAAAAAAAAGAGATATTTCTTCATTTGTATGCTTGCAAAAATACAGAACTGGCCTTTGTTCTACACTGGCCATCATGTTTTCACTTCTATTGCTGAGTCTAATGCTATTCTGCCTTCCAATTATTTGATTAAAATAACAGAAGATATGGCACGTAACATGACCCTACAAATAGCTGCCAAAGCTAACCAGCAAAGAAGTTGCCAGACTCATGAGAAATTCGAATGCTATCTTTCCAATCTAACATAATGAAAAATCTACCCATCCTGGGCTTGCAGGCTGGTACTTTCCCTGCCTGACTGGAGGACTGCAGGTTAACAAAAGAGAAAAATAAGCAGGGGGTGAAGAGAAAGAGCTCACCCAGATGAAAAAAATGTTCATTAGCAGGGATGTTGGAGACATCACTGGATACTCAGGGAAGTTCAGTGTATGAGTAAATTTATCCAAAAGTACTCATTAGCCCTGCACCTCAGGAGCACAAATTCAACTGCTGATATCGATCCCAGCATTTTCACTCCAGTCCATGCCTTACTCCTAGAGCTGAGAAGCTTTCCTGTAGAGAAAAAAAATTGTCTTTGACTCAAGAAAGAGGTTCATCACTCTGGAAGGGTTAAAAATTAATGAGAAACAGGAGAAGGAAACATAAACCTGAGATTAGTTCCTTGTTTGTTTTCTAGCTCCCCACTCTGAAGTTATAGAAATGCATACAGTGTCTGCTTTCTCCCACAGGCAGAGTTAATTACTTGTGTGAATTGTTTTCACTGCTTCCTGCTGGAATATCACAGAACCACTGACCCGGTGCCACTGCCTCTAGCTGCCTCCTCCACAGGCAGCCAAAAGGAAGCAACAAAAATATCAGCAAAGATGCTGAGCAGGGTCTTTTCCCAGCCAGGATCCCCCATCTTCTACCTGCTGTGGCAGGACCATTGGGGCTGGAGGTCAGACTGACCAACAGAGAAGAAACAACAAAAGTTATGTGAAAGTGGAAGACAAAGAAAACAGACCCTGTCAATAAGAGGGACTCAAAGGGAGCAAGATTGAGCTCTGTGGATATGATTACAAACTAAAATATCTCTACCTTTGTGGCATCAGCCAGTTCAGGGCCTCTTCCCCCACCTAGCTCCTCTTCACTGTTTCTCCTTAAGATCCTTTTTCGGTTTAAGGTGTCTCTGCCGCTGCTCCACCCTAAAGCCATAACTTTCCACATATCCTGAAAGCCTGACCATGCAGCCAGCATGGTTAATGAAGAGGGTTGATCATATCATTTATTCACAGCTCTTCACTGGATATGGTACCTGGCAATGGCCCTTTGCTCTTGCTGTGGTTGCTGCCACTCTTATGAGGAAATCCAGTTGACACCTCAGGCATAGAAAGTCCTACCTCACCAGGAGTGGCAAAGTGTCCATGAGCTGTCCGTTCTCAAGACCAGGACCCTGACCACACAGCCCTTAATCCCTGTTGTCTTCTTTCTGCTGGGTTCCTTCTGCTTATGAGATAGAAAGACACAAAAAGACACCTTCTTCCTCATTGTCTTCCATGGTATCCTGGTTTCAGCTGTTTAGTCTAGTGAAGGACTTTTTAGCTTCCCATGCTCTGCCAGGTGCACAAGAAGCTGGGAGGGAATGCAGGCAGGACAGCTGACCCAAACTGGCCGCAGGGCTATTCCATACCATATGGCGTCATGCTCAGTATAGAAACTGGGGGAGTTGGCCAGGGGCGGGAGTGATTGCTGCTTGGGGGCAGGCTGGGCATTGGGTGGTGAGCAATTGCATTGTGTATCACTTGTATCACTTGTTTTGTATATTCTGTTGGTATTATTATTATTTTCTCTTTCTCTGCTGTCCTATTAAACTGCCTTTATCTCAACCCATGGGTTTTAGGGTTTGGTTGGGTTTTTTTCCTCCCTGATTCTCTCCCCCATTCCACTGGGGTAGAGGGAGGGTGAGCGAGAGGCTGGGTGGTGCTTGGTTGCCAATCAGGGTTAAACCACAACACATGGGGTGCTGTGAGTAATTGAGGATCTTTACCATTTTACCCAAGAGGAAGCATCAGAGGATTTCAGCTGAAAGCAGCACTTCCTTCTTCGCCTGCACAAGGTGGCTGTTATAAAAGTAGTGTATTCTGTTCTCCAGTAATTGAAGCCTCAAACTGGCTATGTTTATAGTGTAAGATACACTGCTGGTATAGACCTCACAGGACAGCTCTCCCAGGTGGCATCATCACTGACTCTTCAATGAGATTGTGAGCAGCTTATCCTCTTACTTTGCAACTACTCACAGGATACCCATGAATATTGCTATCTGCAGAGGTAAGACACCTCTGGCTAGGCCCTCTGGAGGAACAAGGCATGCAACAGAAACTCACGTCTGAGAGCAGAACAATAGCAGAGCTAGAGGTCTGCTTCTGTTGGAAGCTCTCACCCTCTTTGTGTGCTCACACCTCCTAAAGATACACCTGAGCAGCTGGAGCTGTGTCTGCACAAGGAGCACGGAGTCTGTAGGATGATGGGACTGTGTACTGTTTTGCTCCTGTTCTCCTGTCCCAAATACAAGAAAGACATGAATAAACTGGAGTGAGTTCAGCAAAGGCCACATGAGATGGTTGGCAGCTGGTGCATTTGCCCCATGAGGAGGTTTCCAGCCTTTACAAAGTCACCTACATTTAATGCATGTTCCAGAGCAAAATGCAATGGCTTCCAGTGCAGGTGCTTTCCTCAAGCTCAGTGAGACACTGAGGAGAGAAGTGAGGTAGAGGAAGAAGTGAGGACTTCCACAGGGCAAAGGACCCTGAGATCCCTCCACCTCCATTTTGCCTCAGCCCTTTCAGAGTTTTCTTCCCCTCTGAGTCCACCACTCCTCCTTCCACCTCTCTCTCTCCAACAGCCTCCTTGCAGCATTGCCATGACCCTCCTCAAAACCACAGCACCCCCTCAAGGAATGGTCCCAGCTCTGCCCCTTTCCTTTCCCTCACATCCACAAGTTTTCACAGCCCTGCAAGCCCCCCGGTCAGCGTGCACTGGTGACACCCCTTCTGCCTGGCAGGAGTGGCCCCACCACCAAGGGACAGGCAGTCAACAGGATCAGTACATAGCAACAACCAGTGCTCCCTGTGGAGTTTGTTGGCACTCCCAAGGACTCCCACCCATTCTCGTGGCTCATAAATTCCCCCGTGCCATCACCTCCTTGCAGTAAGGCGCCGAGCGGGTCCCCTGCAATGCAGCTGTTCATCCTGGCCAACCTCTGCCTGCTGGGCTCCTGCTGTTTCCAGGGCACAGAGGCACGGGAATATGAGTCCATCCTCACGGTGCCCAACGGAGGCCCCTGGGGCTCTTGGGGGCACCAACAATTTTGCCCCACTGGCTACGCTAAGGGATTTGAAGTGAAGGTAAGGTTTTATTCCTTCTTTAGTGTACAAAAAAACCCTGCTGTGAAATGATGCTATTTTGTTCTGGTCTCAGCAGGGCTGGCCCCAACACTTTGTCCCGTTGCAGCAGTTTGCATTGAATCTGCATCGCTCATGCAGGCTTATCAGCAGGAAATCTCCAGCGTAGTGTAGCTCTCTAGGCTTGCTGCCAGTGAGCGATTTCTTAGTAGAGGAGTTCATGGGGTAAGAAAAGACCTGGGGTCGGTACTGCAGAGCCCATTCCCAAAGGGCTGGGATAACTCCCACCTGCCATGACTCCAGCTCGGGGTGTCACAGCACAGGGCAGGAGGGTGGGCATGACCTGGCACAGCAGCCACTAAGCATTCCTGTATCCAGACTCTCTGCTCTGCAGTTGGAAAAAAAGCAGAGGTGGGCAACAGCAAAAAGGACTCCCTGAAAAATGCCATGGAGTTGCCTCACAGCCCTGCTTAGCAGCACTACCTGCGTCTGGCTCTGTCCCCGGATCCTCCTACCACACCTTACCATGAGGGTTCACATCATCAATTCTTTTTAAATGGGGGAGGGTGCTGACCACTCCCGTTTTCATCCCCTCTTCTAAGGTGGAGACCTACCAGGGATTTTGGCTGCTTGGCGATGACACAGCTCTGAATGGCATCCGTTTGCTCTGCACGGACGGCACAGTCATCGAGTCCTCTGTGGGGCAGTGAGTAGTCTTTGCTTTCTCATCCTCCTTCGGGGCAGCAGTTTCTGGGGAGCATGAAGGAAAACCAGTGCAATGGCTTCTCCATAGGCACCCACACCCCCTGTGAAGATGTCTCCCCACCCTACTTGAGGAGGTGGCTGAGGTTCCCCTGGCCACAAAGTGTGAAGATCTTAGGGTAGAGATCTGGTGCCAGGGAATGGAACAGTCCTTTGAAAGATGAAGGAGAGTTCAAAAATGCAGATCTTAAACCTGTACTTTCTCCTTTTCCTCAAATGCTTACTTTGAAAAGGACATAGATATTAGCTAACAGGGACAAAGCAAGCAGCTGAAATTCCCAAGGGGTCTTGCAGCAACAGGGCATCCCAGGGTTGATGGTGGCCAGGCACCTAGAGGGTGATGGGAAAGCAGAGTGAAACGTGCTCATAGAAACCCACCATTCCTGTGTAGCTCCCCTGTCCCAGGACTACCAGGATCCCAGGCGAGTTGCAGTATTGATTGCATAGAGCAGAGGCTGAATACATCTTGCCTGTCTTCTCTGGCAGGTGGGGAAACTGGACCAAGGCCCAGCTCTGCCCCAGCAACAAGCTGGTTTCCTTCTCGCTGCGTGTGGAAAAGAGGCAGCACCTGCTTGACGACACAGCAGCCAACAACGTGAGGTTCGCCTGCTCCGACGGGACCAAGCTGGAAGGCTGGGGACTTTCAGGGGGTCACTTCGGCCCATGGAGCAGTAGTTGCACCTCTGGGGCCATCTGCGGGCTCCAGACAAAAATGGAGGGACCCCAAGGAAAGGGGGACGACACAGCTTTCAATGACATGAGAGTCTTCTGCTGCGAATGAGCCTGACCCCCTACCCCATGCCAGCATCAACAACGTGGTTTATCATTAAACCTTTAATCTGTCCTTGCACAAGGAGCAGTGTGCATTTTTCTCCATCATGTTTTGTCAAGGGTAGCCAGATCCTGTGGCTACAGCACCCAAGGAGTGTTCTTCTGCCCCCTTCCCGTGGATGCAATGTTGCTGCAGCTCCTTGCTCCCAGGTCCAGCCTGCAGTGAGGCTGAGGACGGGTTGCCAGGAGGTGCACATGTGCACACACAGACACACGTGGCTAGCCACAGATGAACACAGAGAGCAGTGCCTTTACTGGAATCTGTGTAGACTCAGACACGCACAGCACTCACACACGCACAAAGAGCACAGGCAGCAAGTACTGTTCCTCTTCAGCTGATCAAGATTAATGTCCACTAGTGAAATACATACCCACACATGGAAAATGGGTCTCTCCGGTAGCTGGCATGAGCTGCTCAGTCTGCCCCAGAGCTGGCCTCAGGCCCCGGTTTCCCCAGGCGCAGGCACCAGCACCCTCCAGCCTCTGAGGTTCGTGGTCCCGCTCCAGTTGCCGGCACTCTGCTCTCATGCTGCTGCCCACAGTCTGGCTTGAAGGTTGCTGGTGGTGTCTCACACAGACTCAGAACAGAGGGTATGCCCACACAGAAGGTGGATAGAACAAATATAGTAGTAGTAAATAATTATTTACATCATTACATCAGAATATTTTGTAAAACTGTAGGATAGACTCTGGTGATCTGGTGCAGGTCTTGGTCAAACAAGCATACTGACCAGCCAGCTGTTACCCAGGACTAGCCGCTTTTATCCCCTTTTCTCTCACATTGGTTCCCCTTGCAGAACCACCTTTGATCCTTCCCCTAAATATCCCATAACAAGTCTTGCGCATTCCCACAACCCCCTTAAAACACCTCATAAGAAGTTATACAACATTCCCTAATGTATTTCCCCTGTGAGCCCCATGCACCCATAGGTGCTCACCCTTGCTAGTCTGCAGGGACTTCTGGGGAGAGAGTGCCCCACTGACTCCTCAGTGGGGTTCACTGAAGGCCAGGGACTGATTGCTCTCCTTCAACAATCACACGGAGCAGGTCTGGGGCTCTGTTGGCGCTGCTGAGGTTACTAGTTGCTCCACCTGCTATTGCCACTCTGATTATCATTGGGTCTTTGTGTACATTGTGGTTAGGCTTTATAAAAAATGTATAACCTCTGAGCACAGAGGAACCCCACATCTGTAGGTATGGCAGGAGGCAGGACTGTAAGGGCTGGACAGTGAAGGAGGAGATGAGCAATCAGCTGCCCTGGCAGAAACCGTGGTTTCAAAGGAAAGGAAGGGGAACTTTTCACCCTCTCTCCATTATAATGTTTAGGATATATAGGGATGACTATCATACATATATTCACCATGCAGGTCCTGGCCACAGCTCTGTGCCTCTCCTTCCAGCCTGCTCAGCACAGCATCTCAACATCTCCAGGTGCCTGGCGCAAATGAGGCACCTTGAGGATTTTTGTTTCCAGGACTGTGGTAATTCACATGCAGTGAAGCCAGAAATGTACAATCATATAGGTACCTTTCCTGAACACACCACCACCTCCTTCAGCTTCAAAACCTCCTGCTCAGCTCTCTGGAGCTGGTATTTTTTCCTGCTTTCTGGGGCTATAGGCAATACCTCATATGTGAGGACTCTGACCATGGTAACAAGTATGGGACAGGGGGTAGCCACAAACCCACAACTCACAGGGTCTTTTGCAGGAACAAGTTGGTTGGATAATTGTATGATCCACATGCACAGGAAGAAATCAAGGAGGAAAGGAACAAAGAGCAAGGATAAGGAGAGTTCTAGAGTGAACTGCAATGATTTCAACAACAAACCCTTTCCTCAGTACAAAGAGGAGGCAGAAATCTGAGAAAGACATAGGAGGGAAGGAGAATATCCTTAACTCTGTAAAGTTCATAGCTATTTTCCATACTCAAATGTTTGAAATTTGCTTGCTGTGATATTGTCTCCGATAAGTAATTCTTGCTTAGGTAGATTGTGAATGGTCCTCAGTAACACCTGTGAGCCAATAGTTTCTGTGCACACATTGAATATCTGAACACACAGACACAGCTAATTCAGTGTTACCTTTGTTTAATCCCTGCTGGGAGTCCAGATGTTCCAGAGGTTTCAGTAGCATTAACCGTGCCATCATTTGCCCTTATGCATCCAAACAGACTGCTGTACTGGTAAGCCCCACAGAGCCATCTATTATCTCAGGAGAGCACCAGTTCTAAAATCAAGAGAGAATCACTGAGTACATGAGCTGGCAGCAAGGTCACCTACCTCATGGGTGGGTATCCAATTTTAGGAGATAAAGGCACTCCTGAGGCAGCGCAATTTTCTGTTATGGGAATGTTTACAATTAGATATAGTAGGAAAATTTATAAGTCAGCTTTTCTCCTGGAAAAAAGGTTTCCCTAGGGCACTCTGAAATATACTGAGACAAAAAGATGGGATTCTTGTCATGAATGTCTCAAGAGGTTTTTATATTACCTTTGTATTATTATCTCACTTCCATATTACTCACTCAGTTAAGCAAGTTGTTGAACACAGCACTTTACATGGCATTAAACATGAAAGAGACTTTCTGTCTACACAGGTGGTTCCTGCAAGAGAACTAGTCTTAGAAGTCATTTTGTGGTCTTCCTGCTCAGCTCTTAACCCTCCCCATTAAAACAAAAACGCCTGATTGGGCTGAGTCCAAATGTAATGGCAGGTCCTCTTGAATAATAAATATCCCAGTTTCTGGGCTGAGAAGATCTAACAGTGAAATACTGGAAGACAAATCCATGTCCATTACTCCTTCAAATTCATTATTTGATTAATGTTGGATTTTGTACTGTGTATGCCACTACTCTACAACAATGAACCCCAGGGCTTGTCAGTCCACCACAAAGTGACAAGGCTCATGTCAAGCGTTCACCTTCCGTCCGTTCACAGCAGTGTGTAGCCCCTCCCATCTCAGGAAAACCTGAATGAAATACCAGATGGAAACCCAAGGCTTTTCCAATAATGGTCCTGCTTCTTGTGCAGTTATTTACCTTGATGCACAGCAAGGGCTGGTTGAGATGTTTCATCTTATGCCCCTCACTTCATGCCTATTTTGCCATTAGGCACCTTTGATGTAAAATAGCCAGCAGCATCTACTCTTCCCCCATTTACTCTTCCTCAATTTACTGGGCAGAGCATGCATGGTGCTCAGAATCTTATGTGAAGATATTCACAGCAATACTTTCTCAAAATATGTAGGTTATGTGCAACAATGACAGTTAATGAAATAATGTCAGTTAGTCACATATATGTGGTCTTGAGCATCTGGAGGATGGGGACTAGCTCTAAAATAACACGTGGGGTTCACCTCGTAAATGGTTTGTTGTAGCTGTGGAGGGATGGTGGCCTTGTTCTGCCCAAGCAACCAGCTTTCCTCCTCAGAAAGTCCTAGTTCCTTGCCCAATACGGACTGATTCAGTCAGAGAAGAGCCAATGCAGTTACACTACAGTAAAGAAGTGCAACAAGGGATATCCTCAAGCTAAAATCTTGGTTAAGGGAACAGGTAGTAAATGCAATTCATTGATGTGATTTACACTCCAGCGAGTGAAGTACAAACCATGAAGGTCTCTACACAGCTTAGACATGCACCCAGTGAGAACATTTCCCTGGGTGTACTGGAACGTTGCCCACAGACAGCCATGATCTACCTCTGCTGTTGTGGTCAACAGGCCATTGAGCCTGTAGCCATAGCCATCACCTCTCAGCAGTGTTACCACCATGTCCAGCACCATGCTCATCATAGCTATCCAGTACCAGTCCAGAGCAGGGGCAGCACTATGTTCATATCTGTTCAGAGCAAGTCTGTAAAGAGATAGACCTACTTTTATCCTCAGCCCTCTCTCGCCAGGGTTCACCCCTGCTTTCCCACTGCTCCCACACTTTCCTCTACACCAGATTTTTGTGCAGAACTTTCTACTTGATCCACTTTCTGTGCTAGATGCAGGATAACACCTCCTTCCTCTCAAACCTCTCTCCTCATTCACAAAATGCAGGGCCATGTGGAGAACAGGAGCATTGCTGTGACAGCTGCTTATAGGAGCATTCGCATTTTATTATCTGCATCTGATAGCCAGTGTACTATCAGAGGAGCTCTCTCTCATTTTAACCATCTATTCTCGTGACAGACCTAATACATAAAAAACGCAGTAATGGACCAGGACCCCTGTGGCACTTGTCACTGTCTAACCAAGAAGCAGAAGAATGGTCCGTGCTCTTATCTTTGTCTCAATATGAGCATGCACATTTGCACACATCCTCTTCATGTGTTAAGTGAGGTGACAGTGCACTTCTAAGAAGTCATAGGCCTGTCCCCCAGCTGTCACAACACCTGGCACACCCTTCCTGGAATGAAAGAATAAATATGAGTAATAAAATAAAGAAGGATGGAAAAACACTTGGAAATATTCCTGATGTTTCTCCTAGGAGTACTGAAGGAAGACACACAACATTTTGTTCTTCCCCATTTTCTTTCCAAGGTTTGGTTCCCCCAGTGCATTAGCAGCCTTTGGACATTGCTGACACTTGATAGAAACGGTACGAACCACTTCACAGACTCTGAAACAAGTGGATTTAAAACTGCCTATAGATCATATGAGCTGAAATAATTAATACTAAGGCTGGAAAATAGCTGCTTTCAAAGCCTTGCAAAATGCTCATGTCAGGCAAGCATGAACTTGTGGTGACTCTAGGCACTGGGCATTTCAAACTAACTTCATGACAGCAGTCAGCCTCAAAACTGCCCTGGAAATTTTCTTGTTTCCTATCTAAAAGTAGCAAGTGTTGGATTCCAGACTAAGCTAGAAACTAAACTGCACTGGGAGACATTGCAGCCTAGAAGCTCTCTTGTGCTTATCAGCATTCTCATCCCGAGCCCACCACACTCCCTTCAGGAAAAACATAATGCATCTCCAGAGCTGCAAAGTTTGAACTTGGCTCCATGTTAAGCGAATGTCCCCAAAGTTCAGAGCTCTTCCAAGCTGGCTTATTTCTTCTGAGAACATCTTTAATTAAGTCATTATTTATATTTTCCTTGAAGTAGAAATACTGTGTCTGATATTATCTGTTATTTTTTATTTTAGTAGGAGATTTGCTTTTGCTTCCACAAGTGTGTCTTTGACCTGTAATAAAATCCTTACTGAAGTAATGGCTAATTCTGACCAAGCAAGTAATTATTCCAGTAAATCCAAGAGAGGGTACAAACAGCTACATCCCTCTGACCTTTCTGTGCCACTTTTCAGAAATGAACATATACTTTGAGCAATAGAACAAAATTTCTTGTGTTGTGGCTCTGCGGGGTCATAGCAGAGTGCTGCCTATGTCCACGTAATTAGAAGGGAGGTTAATGAATTGCTAAAGCACATGTTTCCAGTGGATAAAGCAGATAGAAAGCATATTTAAGTGGGCTGAACAGTTTATTAAATGAGATTATAAAAGATACTTTGCCCCTTGTCAAGTGTCATTTCAAGACAAATTGATGAAATTTCTTACCTCAGGAAAGTCTGTTAGTTAAAACAGGGCTGTACTCTCTACTAATGCAAACCAGTACCACCCCTCATTTCTTTTGGCCTGAATGTTTTCTCCTTATTCTTTTTTATCATTTAGCCTTTCACATCTTCTGTTTGATCTTTCTAAGAAAAACAGAGATCAGCCTCAGCCGTGACTTCAGATACATGCCTTCTAGCACTCATTGCTGTGTTTGAGATTTCCTTGCTTTGCCCAGCTTCCCCACAGTTTTTGCAGGGACATTTCCACGGAGTGCAGCTGCTTTCCTTACACAGGTTTCAGAAGCTGATCTAGGAATAATCAGTCTCTTTCTTATCTTTCAAATGCTGCTGTCCCTAGGAAAGAAGACTGGAGGGACATCACAACACCCCTGCCAATTTGTCAATACCTGGAGCAGGTTTCTTTGTACATCTATGAAGAGGCTGATCCCTTACCAATGTCTGGAGATGGCCTGGCTGAAGGGGAGGAAAGGACACATTTCTAGGGAGGCTACCTGCTCCTTGCTTTGCAGAGGGACCAGTGCTGCTCTTTACAGCCACCTGGAGCTTTCGTAACCATTTCAGTAACATGCTTTAACCAGGACATTTTAGCAAAGGTGGTTAGAGTTTTTCTGTCCAAGCTATGATATCAATGCACCTGGCTGTGTTGGGGGAGGACAGAGTTTCCTCTTCCTGTTGCAGTGGATATCCTTTGAAAGCTTCCTAGTACCAAACTGCAATGGTGATACTGTTGGGGAAGAGTCTTAATAGAAGGAAAAAACATCATCTCTCATTCCTCTTCTCTCTGGCATGATTTTGAAGTATATTTGAAAAAAAAAAAATGAAAATTGATTGTATCAAGAAAGCAGCCAGCACCATTTGCATCTCATGGTGCTTCCAAATTTCTGCAAGTAACATTTGGTTTTACAAGACCAAGGCACCAAGAAAGTGCTATGATTTCAACATCTTGCTAGAATCTGTGTCTTGATTGCAGTTGTAGTACATATTCCAAAGTCTCATTATGCAGCTACTTTTTTACTGGTTCATCACAAAGGCCTGTCAAAAAAACAACTACTGTCTAAGCACCCGATTCCCCTTCTTCTCTAAATATTGCTTGTCTGCTCATACAGATTTGTCTAAATGCACCTCTGTCATCTGTAATAAGGTAATAGGCCTAAAAATTACTTAGTGTCATCTTGCATCTTCCACTTAGGTACAGAAGATGTTTTAAACCTAAATTGATGCCTTTATTACACCTCTTTCTTTCTGCTCCTTGTAGCATTTTCAGATATCATCTCCCAATAACTGCAACAGGGAGAACGAACATAAAACTGTTCTGATATTAGTGGTACTTTCTTGGGCTGAAAAATCCCCATGCAAAGTTGAGGTTTGATATCCCCACCTAATTTGCCATTTGTATTTGCTGTATTAAATTCCATACAATGCAGTCTGATAGGAGCTGATGTCCAGGCTGGATTGGCTGGAGCCCAGATAATGAAGGAGCCCTGCTGGCATGACACATTCATTAATAGCTTGTGTGCTGAAGCTAAGTGAAAAAAACAATAAAATCATAGTCTGACAGGAAAGAAAAGCAGGATGAATCACCAATATCTGTGTTACTAATGCAACCCACTGCCGTGAGCAAGACAGGCAAGGTACCTAGTGCTGCTCTGGTGGGGCCAGCCAGGGTCTTCTTCAGCTGCCCAGTGCTGGCATGCCTCTCCCGCATTCTTTCCTCCAGCACTTCTGTGCTCATATACATGTGAATATGACATCCCTGGAGACTTCTCCTTTTCCTTATCTCAAGCAACTTCCTAGCAAATTGTGAGGTTCCCAATACCAATGCACTGATCATCTGTCCCACCTTACCCTGTTCTGCCAGGCTGGATTTTGTGTAAATGGACTTTGACTTACTTAAGTCAGTTTTACACACATCCTACACATTTACACACTGATTTTGCTGTCCAGTAAGCATGAAACACCAAGTCAGCTTACTGAGCACATTTCTTACAGATAAAATCAGTTTAAAAAAAAAAAAGAACACCTGTTCACTATTCACTTACCTCAAACTGTGCTAAGTCCTGCTTAAACATCTTAGGTCCACTTATACCAAGCCTTTCTTGTAGCTGGGATTAAGGACCATTAGTTTACTATTTGTCCACCAACAGAAAGATAGCAAAAAGATACAAGCACCTGGAATTGCTCCAGGATATCAAGAACAATTCTGCAGTTGGGCAGGGAGGGTTTGGTCTGGTACCCACAAAACTCAGTTTTCCCCGACCTCTTTCACCTCTTTGTGCCTCTCTTTCTTTGAGTTGTAAGCTGTTTGGGCCAGGCACAATCTTCTTATGTATATAAGGTGTCTGGTGTAGGAGGGTACCTAGAGCCTCAAACTATATCAAACAGCTGCGGGACTTCTGCTCTTGCTTCCCTCCCCAAGCCTTTTCATGTGAAAACTTCAACAGCTCTGACAAGAAGGCATGTAATGTCTCAGGAGATCTTACCTTTGTCTAAGGCATCTGTATCTTTTTAAACTCCTGGATAATTTTTCTAACCAACATCCTGAATATTGAACATTAGGTTGATGCAATTTTCAATGAGTGAGTTGGAAATACCTCAAAAATACAAGATTTATAATGGGAGTGAGCCAAAGACCACAAAATAGATGCAAAGCAGCCATTATGGAGTCATATGCCTCCAGCATTATTTTTCATGCAAAATGAGTAATATATTTTAGGTCAGCCACAACAGCTACAAGAACCTGAGTCATTCCTTTGCACAGAAGGAATGAATTACGTTAGGGATCAAAATGTGCTGAGGCTTCTTAATGTAAAAACTTAATTCATAGATTAATGCACGTCCTTGTTATGTGATGTTGTCCTGAACAGCACAGAAAAAGGAAGCCGAGAGCTAGTATCGTCTATGGACTTGCTGGGAAATCTTTATTGCTAGGCTGCAGCCTATGTGTCAGGCAACCCACAATGCCTTGGTCAAAAAACTGGTAGAAAACAGGCATCTCCAGCTCCTTGGATTGAGTGTGTGTCAGTTATTTCTTTCTGCAATCTTTACTTCAGTGCCTAAAGAAACTCCTCTTAGTACAGTTTCACAAAGAATGGTTGTGCAAATGCAGACTTAAAAAAAGAAAATGAGATTTTATTTTCTTTTGGAAAAATCACATGAAAGGAAGCTAGAGTATATCCTGTGCCAGGGAGAGGCAGCCTTTGTTGTACCTAACCACACTGTGGTTACCTAATCAGTAATTAACTGAGAAAAATATTTTAGAGACACTATGATCTGTAGGTTCAGATTAATTAGGACAACACTTTAATAATTCAGTGGTAAGATGTGCCACCTTTGGAACCAAAATCATCGAAAGTGGTGTTTGCAAGCTCAGCAACTACCCCTAACACACTTCCTTCTGGTTGTATTAAGGCAGCAAGTAAACTTAATGCAATCGCAATTTTCTCTGAAAGGCCTAAAGCCACCTCAGTTCAGCAGACCAATTCCCAGAAGTATACCCTGAAGAGGAGACATGACTCTGCAGAAGAATATTTCACCCCCAGACTAGAAGAGATGACTCAGACCTGTTCAGAACTCTTTTGTCTCTCCTAATCTTCATACCAATCAGGTGAAACTAAGAGGGAAAGAGTTCACTCTCAGCCTCTTCTTTCAATTTCTCTTCCAATTTTTCCAATTCCTTCTTATTTTCAAACATCATTTTTGTACTTTCTCTGAGCAGCCTCAGCAAACTCAGCCAGCATATTTTCAGGGTCATCGGAGCTGCTCCTTGATCCACCCGATCAACTTTCCCAGCAGTCTTAAAGCAGCCTTACCTTTTGTGCCATGCCTCTCTTTTGGGATTAGCTTCTCTTCGGATTGGTGGGATCTCCTATCACAAAAGCAATATCACCACCAGAACTCTATTAATCATGACTCTGCCACAGGTAGGAGCACACATTAGGCTGTAACTACAGGCAGGCAGAAAAAACAGGTTATTTTATTAGCAAGTTTCAGCTAAAGGCTGGACATCACTCAACTGGATAATTACAACAATACCTTCTGACTTCCAAATTACAGAGTAAAAGAGCATTCTTTTCAAGAGGCTGTGTCTGGCAGCACTGTGGGAAGCACGTGGTGGTGGAATATGTACCTGGAAGTGGCCTTTTGCTTTATGTCGTTCTGGCTGTACCACAACATACATCACTTAGTTGTGCCTTAAACCTTGGAGTTTTATTGCTTCTCCTGCTTGGCACGTGCAGCAGTTTCTCCTGAATTTTCCACTCATTTTCTCCTTGTCTATGAGTCATTAGGTGCTGGAACTGTGGATGCTGGAGGTTTCCACCACTGGAAACCCCAAGGTACATTTTGCCCTCAACCTAATACCATGCTTGGACCCAAACATACCATGGAGCAGCATCATTATGAAAGTGATGGCAGTGAGATCTGTTGTCATAAAATTGAGACCCCCGCATAGAAGCTTTGTAATTAAGAAATAAGCAGAGGCAATGAGTCATTACATTCGGTGCTGTGGGAGTTTTAGGAAAGGATGTTTTCTGTAACTCATGGAAATAACACACGACCTTTGACATGACTAGTTTTTTTTTCTTTTATTGTTAGCAGATGTCATTGCCGTCAAGGGAAGCAGAATACCATATGGCCACTGTTTTAAGTGAGTCATTTAATTAAGTCCATGCCTTTGATACCATATACTTAGAGCCTTCAGGAATGCCAGTCAACTACAAAGTAGTCTTCACATATCTCAGATGCTTGCAGGTTCGGCCAGGCAGAGTAGCAAGGCTGAGAGTGTATCCCAGACACACACACACAGAGAGGACACTGACACAGTTTGCCACGCAGACTGCCACAGACAGTACAGCCTTTGCCAGCACCCCCACAAGCAGGCACTGATAGCTCAGTCTCGTCCCTCCTCTCCAGTTGGTCAGGACTGAAGCCTGCTAGTGAGAACACACATGCCTTCACTCTCCAGGTTCACAAGCATGTGAACTCAGAAGTCAGTACAGCCCCTGAGTCCGCCTAATGTCCACGCCTGAACCTGCCGCCCCTACACCATACACTGGTCTCTTCTTACCCACTGACTCGCCCAGCTTGATGCTCACCAGCAAAACAGACGCATGCACTCACACGCTCACCTCAGAGGCACCCCACACCCACTGACTCCTCAAATACCAGCACAGGATCTCAGCGACCTAACACCCATGCTCAGACCCCAGGAGCCTTACCCAGTCACTGGCGCAGATCTCAGTCTTTCCAGAGGCAGGTCTCCTGCTGCTAGTCCAGTTCAAAATTTGCTGGGAAACATATGCATGTATGCATACAGGATTAAATTCACCAGAGAAATATTAACACACCCAGGTTTTTCCAGTTGCTGGCATTTAGACCATTTAGTCTGGAGCCAGCAGATCTTCTCAGTCCTTTGGACAATGGTTAAAAAGGAAGTTTTTCTCCAAATGTAGGTAATCATGAACCCACAACCAAACTTCTGGCCTCTACAGCTGTATGTTATTTTTAAAGAATCTTATATTTCCTACTGTATTTTTTACATAGTATTAAATTTCTGCACTCAGCATACTAAAAACATCTTGTGGAAGTGTTTATTTTTGTTTGAGTTCTTGCAGTGCATCCAGAAATGTGAGCCACGACGAACACTAGATCCTCCAAAAATACATATCCTATCTGAAATAATGGGTCCACTATCAGCAAAAGAGTCCAGAGCTCCATGCCAGCAACTCTTCTTCTTGGTTATACTCAGCACAAGTACAGAGCCTGAAGCTACCCTGCCCCTGGGATTCCTGCTGATATCTGATGACCTGATTGAAAACGCTGTGCTACCCACAAGGGCATGAAGCAAGAGATTTCACCTGTGCAGAGGCCTGTACCAGGGAAAGCAACAAATGTCCACCTGGAGTCATTAAATAAACAGTAAAAGTCAGCAGGAATTAAAGACAGGAGGACTTAATTAGTCAGATAAAGAGGCTACTGATGTAACCTAGGGAATACATAGCACTATTTGTGTAAGAAGCACACAAGAACGGGAGCTCAGCAGAACACAATTGACTTGTTAAAATTTGGTCTAACAGGGGGTGGGGCACACAAAAAGGTATGCTGCTCTTCCCATGCTCTTTTCATTAAGGGCAGGGGGACAAGGACAGGAGGTGAGTGACTGCTTCTGTCTAATCTACATCCTTTGTTCTTTTCTATCATCTCTGGTACGTGACCATCTTCTTTTTACGTGACAGGCAGCAGAACTACACTCCAGTAGCACCATGTGGTGCCACATATCATGCCTCATCCCATCTTGAGCAAAACAGTCTTTTGATGTCCTTTCTCTTGACTGGGGATTTGAACACAAGTTCAAAATCATTTCCTTTCTGCCAAAACTACCTCCTTGCTGTTCTTCACATTTTCAGAGTTGTGCTAAGGCTTTACAAATTGTGTATCCTAAACCTAATAACTACATGACATTTAATGGCATCATAGGAATCATCTGGATCCTAGTGCTACATGAGACCAAAGAGATGGATTAAATAGTGGAATAAACCAACATTTTCAGGGTTTCATCATCCTCATAGGTTGGTTTTGGAAGGATCACATACGAGTTACAGAATCATTAAAATTCCACATATATCATGTCTATTGCTCTCTCCATAGGCCATTCAAAGAAAAAGGTTGTCTCACGAAATTTTCAAAATATTTTTTCTTTTTCTTGCCCATGTATATCACCCTTAGATATTTACTAGCTTTCTTTCCTGTTCCATAACCCAAGTTTTCTTCTGCAAGTTCTCTGGGATGCTGCCCCAATGCCTTTGACTTCTGAAATATAACCACTTGCTTATGTGAAAACTTACCCTGCATTTTTAGGGGCTGGCCTCAGTTAAGATCCTCTGTCTTCAGCAAGAGGAGCCCTTGGTTCTCCCCACAGTCCCCACCTCTCATTAGAGCACTGAAATATATTAACAAGCATTGAATATTCAATATGTGAAACACGTTAAACTTTCCCATCTTTAATACAACACAGTTCGGCTAATATCTTCAAACAAGGAAATTCAATACTATTCTGATGGCTGCTGCACGACCCAAACCAGGTAAGTTATATTCTATATGATATAACTCCTATATAGGCGAAAAAAGTAATGACAATCGTTTTCTGCATAGAAATATAGGCTACAATCAAGCCTTCCTGGATCTGAGTTTTTGCAATGCTGTTTCACATGTCTACATGAGGCAGGTGTCTGAGCTGCCATTACAGTCCATGGAGAACCAGTCAGGACATGGCTTGGAGTGGAACCTTCAAGCAACGTTTTTGACTCATCCCAAAAACACCACCTACACTCAGTGGACTGAATCACACTCTCAACTCCAATAATTGTACTGACTATAACAGCAGTTTAGACACCTTCCCTATACTAGAGCTAAATCACCCCGTTAAATTTAAGGTGAGATATATTCTACTACTTGCATCTCATCATTGTGTAGGGTTTCTTAGTGAAACTGCAGAATTCATTTCCAAGCAAATTCTGGAGGTTATAAAAGAAACGAAGGCTGAGGGTTACTTGCCAGCAAGGGTAACACAATCTTGGGTGGCTTCCTAGAGGAGGAAAGGTACACTGCTCAGTGTGAAAACTGGACTCGAGAGATCTTAGCTGAAATGCATCTACAGTCCATAATTGCATATCAGGTTCTCTTCTAGAGGATGCCGATGGGAAATTGAAAATTCTTTCCACATATAGATAGCACCTGTACAAAGTTTCAAGCAGTTCTATGATTTAGTTGTGAACAAACATAGACTACTACTGAGGTATTCAAACCTTCACTACCTCTCACTGATGCCTGCCTTGGAAAGAATATGTAAATTGTTTTAGTACTGAAGCAATTTCTCCTCTCAGAGGGCTTGTCCCAACAGAAGGAAGAAAGAAGTTTGAAGATGCAGACACAGAGCCACAGCTTTTTTTTTTTTTTTTTTTAATTCCCAATGGCCATTTTTCTGCGATACTACAAAGCTTGTCAAAGATGACAAGAATGTACTATAGGACTTCTGTCTGCTTATGGTAGCTATTAAGCATAAATTGTCACAGATAAGATGATTTTTTTTTCAGTAGTGTGGAAGGGAAAAGAAAAGTTTCATAAAAATGCAACTATTTGAATATATCCTTTTGGAAGGAGATGTGAATTACTTGAATATAGGGAGAGGGCACACAGATGACTTTCAGGACCTGAACATTTTGCTTCTTGTGGCAGTGTGTTTTATCTGCTTCAGGGAATTTGAGACTAAAAAGGGAGCCTCATGGCCACAAGAGGGTGCAAAATTACTCAGCACGAAGAGCAGGTTTTGTGAACTTCAAAACCTTTCTGCTGCACAAATCACCAAGAGGACAGTGAAAATTACACTCTTTTTCCTGGGCAGTAAAGCTTTATCTGAAAGAACTTTTTTACAGATGAATTTTATTTGGACTGCATAATGACAGAAAACTCAAAGTAGAAATACTGCAAGTTTTGCTCAGGAGGAAAGGTAACTTTTAAAGGAAGCGCAAAGATTCCCATGGAGGGAACACAAAAAAAAATTATTCCTTTTGAAACTTTGCTTTAATTTCTTTTTTTGTTTTAGGAATAGTCCTTGACAAAAGGAACAAAGGTATGGGCCATAGGTCTAGGCAATTTTACACATACTGTAACATTATACTATACTGGAAAGTCTCTGTAACTGCCTATTAGTCTGTGGTAATAGTATTTTTGCATCTCCCCCAAATACTCCAAACCATCCAGATAGTTTCTTGCTGATTTTTCAGAGATTGGCATGCATGGAAATTATCAAACATTTTGTTCTACCTTTTCTTTCCTTATTCCTGACTCGACTATTATCTCCTTAATTGTGTTTAGCATCTGGTCAAAATTAAACTTTTTTTACAAAGCTAGAAAGCAAAATGACTTCATCTTAAGCATTGGAACAGGCTACCCAGAGAGGTGGTGGAGTTACCACCCCTGGAGGTATTCAAAAAACATGTAGATGTGGCACTTCAGGACATGGTTTAGTAGGCTTGGAGGTGGGCTGACAGCTGGGACTAGATGATCTCAGAGGTCTTTTCCAACCTTAATGATTCTATGATCTATCTTTTGCACCATCAGTTATTTGTTGTTCTTCCTAATTCCACAGTGATGCCATGCTTTCATTGCCTTACTCTTAGTGTAGGTGTAGAAGCTTCTGTCCTTGTTTCTTATGACCCTATAAGTCAGTAGATCCACTTTGCATCTTAGCCCTTCTGAAAATATCCCTACACATTCCTAGTATGTCCTTACATAGATCTCTAATAATTTTCCCTTCCATCAAGTAGAAGGGGGTTATCATCCCTCCCATTAAACATTGCCTGTGCTGCTGCCCATATCTGAGCAGGAGGGACTATACCGTGTTAAGTGGCAACTCCCACAAGCCTTAATCTTTCTGTGCGTCATTCCTCATTAGCAAAATGGGAGTGAAAAGTATGAGTTTTGCTCTGCTCTGAGGTTTCTTTTGGATAGAGCTTGAACTCTTCATGATTTATGGGTGGCCTAGTTATGTCACTGGGCAATAGCCAGCACAACAGCCGACTTGGTCTGCAGCATGCTGCAGCAATACAATATTCATAAATTCTAAATCATAATGTATTTGTTTTATTTGAGAAACAGTTTCAAAATACCAATGCTAATACTATTCCTTTCCCATTGTAATGAGTAGAAAAACACACCAAATGGGGACCTATGACACTATTTTTCTGTTAACAGTTCTCAGTCTTCACTACAGGCTGCAGATACCCAACTTGCCTAAGCAACCAACTCTTCTGAAGTTCAAACACTATGAATATTTGCTAACTTCCCACTTCCAAACCTAAAAGATTCTTTCTCATCTCCAAACTCTGTCTACACCTGTTTGTATTCCCTGTTTTAAATAATAATCTATTAGGAAGACATCCTTTGTAAGGATCAACCCCCTTTTTATGACTACTTGTTGCATTGGCCATTCCTGGCTGCTAGAGAAGAATACAGTTAACTTCTGGCAAATACAAGCAATAAGCTGGGAGTAGGTCTTCAAATAGAAGGAGACCAGGGGTCTGTACCCCAGCACGGCAGTAAGAAGGATTTTGCCCAGAAGCATGACTTCTTTTTGTCTTTACCACAAAAGAGGTCTCTCCAGCTTCAAAGGGCTGGAGAGAGAATGAATCCCACCAGTAACGATCAGTGGGGACTATGAATCAGTGGGAGAGTCAGACCTTGGTATCTCCAAACAAAATAAAACTCTGAATTAATTAATTTCTTTAATCAAAGAATTGAAAGGAATCAAAATTTTCTGCCAGGCATGCTGTCAAACTAACGAAGTGACTCAGCAAGCAAAATAACTGGTCTGTAATGTGATTATATTTGGAGATTCAGGTTGGGTTTTAGATACGCTGTTAAAGGCTAAACTGAAATAACAGATTTAACACAAAGTCGTCAGGCCTGCAGTTTTAAAAGGTCCTCCTGCCTGTCATTAAACAAGCGGGAACTCAGTGCAAAAAATAATTGGATGCTGTGTCACCACACTAGGGCTTCGTTAGGAAATATCTTTAATAAGCTGATCCAGATGTGGAGCACGCTCCCTGAGAAGGTGAGGGTGATCACATTTAGATTATTCCCCAGAGCTGTCCTCTTGCATAATGTTCTTCCCTTAGAACAGGGAGCGACCAATAGCCACACACCTCATCTCCAATGAACAGACCCTGTCCCCAAGACCCCCATCTATTAGGAAAGGCAACAGCACAGGTCTCTGAGGTCTCCCCAGGATCAGGCAGTGCCAGTCTACTTAACTAACAGGAATTCACATACAGAGATGCTAAGCATGATACCACGCAGGAGAAGCATTCTTGCTGGCACCCTCAAATTAGTAGATGAACTGCAGGCAATGTCTTATGGGGAAGGGGGGGAAATCACATAATGAAAACTGCACAGCCAGAAATCTTCTGTGAGTCTAAAACATATTAACCAGAAGTTGTACAATGATGACTGTGTTACTCAAGTAACGCTTATAGGCTATTTTAAGAGAATGAAACATCACAATTTTATTGCCCTAAATAATGCAGCCTTATGCGCAAAACACCACAGGACCGGTAGTGACAGAACTGAGGAATTGCCCGATTACAAAAGCAAAGGAAACTATATGAGCAGTGGAGAAACTAAGATTTAACAAAAGCATTTGTTAAGAAATGTTGTATTGTTATTAGCAAAATACTTGTTAATGGAATGGTCTTTCACAGGGGGGATCTTAAGCTAGAGTTTTCCAGTTAAAAGGAATTCATTGCTGGATTTGTAAAGTCACTCACAATTTTTTTTCCCCAAAGTAATCATACTGAATCTGGCATCCTTTGGCGTGAAACTGATTTGTGGATTATTTCTTCACTTTCCTGTGAAACACCAGAGCAAGGCTGCAGGAAGAGACAGAATATTCTGTGTCTGTAAGTGACACTGGAAACCCTTACAGGTGCTTTTTTACCCCCAGATTCATGGCTAGCTGTTGCCTGACTTCTTGCCTCTTTGTATCATGAGTCATACTCTATTCCCGAGCAGCATCATTCCTGCTACTGGAAAAAAAAAAATAAAAAAAAAAATTGATGCCACTTTTATTTTCTCTTGCTTGTTTCCTGTAAAATTGTGATTGTTTATAGGTTTTCTGGATCTCTGCTGATCACTTTTTGTTTAGACTTACAAATCTGTGTAAGTTGTTTGTAATATGGACAGTCAAGACCAATGCTTGTGGATCAGTCCCCTGGTATCAGTGACAAAACTATTCCTTTCCTAATCCTATGCTCTTGTGACAAAATAACTGAACTTTCAAGCAAAGGAGCTGCACAAATTTCCTAGAAACCACAGGCAATGGGCAACAAGGGACTCTGAGGGTGATTTAGTGCATTCCACTGCTCCAAAACAGCATCACCCCACCCACACCGTTCCCCACAAATGCTCTTCAGCCCATTCTCAAAACCTCTAGATCCCAGAGCTGTGGCGCCCAGAGCAGGGTATGCTACTCCAGCTTGGGCACTGCCATCACTGGCTAGAGAAGACACATCACGCACGTTCATATACGCTGGTATAACATGTACTAAGCAGATGAAGGAAGCTGCAACTATTGTCAGTGTTACCTGTCTGGGTTACAACAGGCCGTGTATTTGCAACATGGATGTGTTTTGCTCATCTTTCAGCATCTTATTTCCAGTCCCTCGGAATTTTTCAGAGAAGAAAGATAAAAGAAATATCTTTTTCAGAGAGTGCCTAGTCTCCTTGAATGCAGACGTGTCCCATGCTAGTGTCATTCTGTTTCTGCCTCTTGTGCTTCTCCCTGTAGAGTCCTTGCAGACTAAGGTTTCAGGTACCAGAGGGAAGGCAATGTTGCCACTGATGTGTGTCTAACACAAATAAAACTAGCATTCTGCCACCAGATGGCCAGGCACCTCACAAACTAGCCCCTTCCTTCTAGTTTAGAAGAAACCCTTATCATCAACTTACAGGTTTCACATCTCTGATAGCTTAAAAATAAGTACTAATGTTTAAATCACAGCAGGTCACAGAAACCAAATTTTATAAACAGGCTCAAAAACTGGTGGGAGAAGGGAGTATCCTCATTGCACAGCACTCGCTTCCTATGAATGCTGTGCAACTCTTCTGTGAATCAAGAGCAAGCAAATGGTGGAGTCCTCAAAACCCGCTTGCATGTGTCCTCTCTTCCCATCATTAAAAGACAATCCAGGCTTTCTAGCACTGCTGTTTTGTTAGGCAGGGACTCATTAACCTTTTCAAAGTTAATTATTTACTATGCCAGAATCATATTACTGTTCTCATCTACCTGTATTCCTGTTTGATTCGTATAAAAACGTACTAAGGAAGACAACTGCACCATTTAACTGCAAGACTGAACTTGTTTTGCATTAATGGAGGAAGACAACAAAATTATCACAGACAGCAGTTCCCACCAAGATTTGATTTGGAAGCTTTGCACAAAAGCTAAAAATAAAAGACTGTGCAGTCATAAATCGTTTAAAACAGTGTTTCTGGACAAGGAGTGCTTCAAGGAGGATGTGGTCAACTGAAGGGAATGGGATCTCAGTGGTGCACAAGGAGCTGGAATCTGAGAGGACCTTCTGGGTACTCTCAGCAACCTGAAGCCCAAGAGCTGGGTTGCGGCAGGTGATGCTCTGAGGCATGGGGGCAAATTCCCCTGGTCCAAAGGGACAGCAGAGGGAATTACGTTGGTCAAAGCCTTCAGGCATATGGAGTTAATGTTTGCGAAGAGCTGTGAAGATGAAAGTCCTAAGGATTAAGATTTCCTTGGAGGGCTTCACTCTTTTTCTCAGTTTTAAGGAAAGTTTTTAAAAGGTTTTGTATTCTGTAGAAAATATAAAATGCTATTTATCCACCCAGTCTTCCAGACAGCTATATACAGAGACAAGAACTACTTACACAGATGAGGTGAATTCCACAACATCTGTTTCTGTTCTGATACTGGCCAAAATATTTTTGCTCTAAAGAGAAAATAACGCAAAAGCTTCCCACAAAAGACTACACATCAGGAAAAGCGGAGAGCTGGTTCACAGAAATCTCTCAAGAAGCACCTGCTGTTTGTAAAAAGAGATAATAGCCAAATTCTCTGTCCACTCTCTGCCTTCAAATGCATATGAAGTTGTTTAGGGCTTTTTAAATCCTGAATCTATGTTGTAATTACAGATAACATTTTCCCCAGAGGTCTTGGGAACAGCCAGCAGTATATACTTTTAAATTCAACCAACCTGTTTGGAAATCAGTGCAAGTACTCATGGCACATAATTTCAACCAAGTCTCTCAAAACTTCTGCTGGGTGCTGGTCCTCTTGCCTCTGCCAATAGCAAAGGCCTATTTCACTCACTCTAAATGCAGTTGGCTAAAATTACTAAATATGTGAATACCACATTAACTTTCAACACATAAAAGCAAAAAAAGAGAACTGCTGAGAACATCAGCCACAAAGTTTAATTCAATAAGTTGGTTGAATAAAGCTGAGCCATTTCACTGAAACACATTGATTTTGACTGAGTTTTCTTTGCTAACAGACTAAGGTTCAGTGCTCTGATCACTTCTGATTAGAGAGAAGAAAACCCAAGGAGAAGAAACCTCCGAGTTATGGCTGTAATAGAGGTACGTTGCAACATTTGAAAGATTCCTTGCATCCATGTGGAACAAAGACAAATGCTACACAGGGATAGCCACACTGATGGCTACACCTCCATCAAGTGCTTTTCTTGGCTAAGGGAGTCAGACATTTGCCAAAATCAAACTGCTTTTACACAATAAAATCAGTAATAGTAGGTATTGATTCCTAACCAACAGTCACTAGAAACTAGTGAATGATTCAATTAACCCATCAAGTCACATACAGTAGCATAAACGAAATCACTCTCTAAGGCTCCATTAACTTTCTTG
The DNA here is from genome assembly GCA_013400535.1 of Scopus umbretta. Lineage (NCBI taxonomy): Eukaryota > Metazoa > Chordata > Aves > Pelecaniformes > Scopidae > Scopus > Scopus umbretta. The sequence goes on from VZTL01048554.1 coordinate 26,566, forward strand.
ATTAGGCCAACACTACTATTATGTGAACTTACACACAGCTCACAGGTGGACACATAAAAATGTTTTAACATTGTGCTGAATCCCACCTGCCGCGTGTTAAAAAAGATGTCTTCCCATTTCAAGAACATTCATGAACAACAACAGATGGAAACAGAACAAGTGTTGCTTTGCAGCAAAGGAGCACTTGCTTAAGTCTGAGAGATTCTAGTACATCCTAAAGCTCCTGACATGTAGTGACATTCTTGAAAGGGAGTAAAACAGCTCAGGAATTAGAGATTTGCCACCTTACCTTCTGAACTTATACAAATACCAGATAGTTAAATTATGTACAAGTCTGAGTAGAACCTGCTGTCCATTCTTCTCCTAGAGCCCTGCAAAAATATATATAAATGTATCGGGTTTGGCTGGGATGGAGTTAATTTTCTTCATAGCAGCTCACATGGTGCTGTGTTTTAGATTTGAGACCAAAGCAGTGCTGGTAACACACCCATGTTTCAACTATTGCTAAGCAGTGCCTGCACAGCATCAAGGCCTTCTCTGTTTCTCCCTCTGCTCCCCCAGTGAATAGACTGGGGGTGCACAAGAGGTTGGGAGGGACACAGCCAGGCAGATGACCTGAATAGGAATGGTATTACAGGAATGTCTGATTTTCAGCCCATTTTTTCCCCATGGAAACACAGAATATAATCCTGGAGTTCATTTCCACCTCGCCTTTCCCAGATGATATCAGTTTCTGACTCTTCAAAGCTACCCTTCCTATTGCTTTTGCTACTTGTGACACCCACAGCACCCACATCCATAGCAAGAATCATGGTATCAGAAGTTGTAGCAAGTCCATCAGCAATGATAAAAGTGATAGCAAGGAAACAGTTTAGCCAGTGTACACGAATATTGCAGAGTGCACATGGATGTGGCATCAATTTCTAGTTGCTGCAATACAGTATTGCTGCTTCATTTTGCTGATGACTCAAGAGCCTGTAAGAAAAAAAAAAATCATTTAAAAGCAGAAGTAAAATTCAAAATGATCTCAGCAGAATGGAAAAAATGGTCTATGAAAAGGAAACAAAGCCAACAAAGTTAAGAGCAAGATGTAGGAAAAAAATATCCAGCTGTAATAGCAAATGACTTGGGAGCAGGAAAGGATCTGAAGATTGCAGGGAGTCATGGGCTTCACTATGTCATACTCCTGTGAAAAAGGCAAACACTGCATGGGGGAGGCAGGGAATGAATAGGAGTATATTCCACCAACAATGGCAATACCCTTTCATATCAGACACACAGATAACACCTCACTGAGATATATCCACTCTCAAGACTTCCATCACAACACATCTTTATGAACCAGGGAGACTCCAGAGCACAAAAGAATTCCAAGAATAGAAAAAACAACCTACAAGAAAACATTGAAAGAACATGCACAGTTTAACCTGAAGACTAGAATTTGGAAAGACAACTTAATTACAGTCTTCAAAGATGTAAAAGCAAGCTCCAAAGAATGAAATATTTCAACATTCATAACAGACAAGACAATAAATCATGGACTTGCATCGTGGACAATTCAGATTAAAGAGTAGGAAACCAAACGTTGAATGATTAGAAGAGTGAATACTGGAATAGGTTGTCCAGGAAGGCTGTAGTTTTTCCCTCCTCAGAGATCTCCACAGAGAAAACAGACCCACGAATGCCACAAATGTAACTGATCAACTTGGGATCAATTAGATAAAAATTATCTCCTGTCTTCCTCCTCTGAGTCTATGGATGCCACAAACCGCTTATGAAAGGCTTAAGGTTTACTTCATACGTTTCATAAATCTGGTGTTAGCAGATTAAGTACATGAACAAGTAAAGTCGTAACTCCTTTCATGTACTTAAAACTATCTCCTCCTCCTCCTCATAATAAGGAACATGGTCTGACATTGTTAACAGTGTAAAGCCTAATGTAACTCTAGTGAAATCATATTAAGTCTCAGCAGTTGTTCTGTCAATTTAACCAATACATATCCTAATACACACAGTCACATGGAGAACAAGAGTGCTGGCACTACACTGAAACAGACAGTAGGCATGCCAGCTTTTGCACCTTTTTTACTTCTGTTGTGGTTTAACCCCGATCGGCAACCAACCAAGCACCACCCAGCCGCTTGCTCACCCTCCCCCCACCCTGGCGGGATGGGGGAGAGAACNACAGTAGCAAACCCTCACTGTCAACCATGGGAGAGGATGATTCGGGCAAAGACCCAGTATTTTAGTACAGCCTGGTCAATCTTAGTGGCTGACTGGCTGAACCAGCAAATCCTGGCTAAGTCTTAGCAAGTATCGCCAAGACAATCTACCTAATGAAAGAGCAGCTTGAATAAGACAATGAAAACCTAATTCCTGCAATAGCAGCCAGGAAAGAAGAGAAAGGGACTGAAGGAGCACAAGGTCACCATTTCTGATTGAATTTGCCCCTGTTAACTCTAAACTAGGAGCCTACATACTCATTCCAGTTGGAGATGCCATCATCCACAAAGCCACTATTAACATCAGTTGTCTTCTTCCACCTCACAAGCAAGTTCTTGGACCTACTGAACTGGGGTCCATATTCAAAGAGTTGTTCAGCATTAAAAGAGAGAATGTTGGAAAAGCTGAAAGAGCCATAATGCTTTCCAACAACTACAAAGCACACGCCTGGGGCTGGCTATAAAAAGCATCTAAAGACATGAGAGATCAGTTGGCATCCCCAAATGAAGCCTTGTAAATCTGTGACAACAGCAATAGGGAAGCAGTGTAGTGATAACTGTCTATTTATGCTACATTAAATACACATCAGCTCTGTTAGTTCTTCATATCTTGTCTTACAAATACTGATCCAAGCCATTTTCACATGAAATATCAGAATTAAATAAGATTTTAAAATCACAGAGGAAAGGGTTGGGAGAGACTTTGAGAAGTTGTCTCATCCTGTCTCAAGACCAGACAAACTGCACCTGTCTATCATTCCAGACTGACAGATGACTGGCGGTTGTGCATCAATGACCAGAAATCACAAACCAGAAAATCTTGAATAAAAATATTGCCTTCATAGACACTGGTCCATGAAGAATACCTTCAACTTTAGTCTAAAAGGTTAATTACACTTGGGATTTTTTTGCCAAATTCTTGGGTTTACTGTATGTATGCTTTTAACATACTTGCTTTACAAAAGCCAAAAATTGAAAAAGAATGAATTGACAGATTTTCAATTTTAAGAAAAAAACTTAAAGCAGGTTCATCAGAGCCGTTTCAGGCCACCATCTGCCCTCAGACCACATGTACAAAGGCACACACAGCTTAGGCATTGTGGAATGAACTTTTTGCATCTAACCACACATGAAGAGCTCAGACTGTGCTTTCTCTAATGCAAGCAACACACTCATTTCATGTCGCATGATGCGCCTCTGGGCTCTGCACACAGTGCAGGGTCACACCTAGGAGGCAGGACACAAGGGAGGGTAAAGATGCTTGTAGCTAAAGATGCCCTGCAATTATGCAGTCCTTTTAAACCATAGTTCTAGTATTCACAGAAGCTTTATCATAAGTCTCAGAATAAACAGAGGCAGCTGGGCAGTTGTGCAAGATTGACCACTGAGCAGGATACAATCCTTAAAACTACAAATTCATGAACTTCTACAAATAGATAACTCTTTTCCAAAGATTTTCCATGGGACAATCCTGGGATTGTATTATTTGCTTTAAAATCTGGGATCCAAGGAAAGCTTAAATGTTCTTTTAGAACCAACTTGCAGTGATTCTTAATTTGTGAGTAAACTTTACACTAGCTTCCCTGTAAAGGGTGCAGCAGCATGACTGTCTTGCATGTTACCCTTCCTTCTCACTTTTAATGACATGAACAAATGCAACATCTAGAAAAGTAATGTTGCCACACAGCTACATCAATATGCATGTGAGAATTATGATGTTAGCAAGCCTGGATTCTGAAGTCTGTTCCTTCATGCTGGATTAGGCTGCCTTGATTTGTAAGGGCTAAAAATGGCACTTCATCCAGCAGTCCAACTGGAATGAGAAAGAGAAAACATGCTTTAACGATAAAAATACAGATGCAGAAGACAGGAAATGCTGAAGAAATTTCAACCAAAACCAGAACCCTTAAGGGACCCATCAAATTGCTGCTTCTTTCATAGATTGCCAGAGATTTGTGATCTCTTGCCATAAGAATTACTATTTATTTTAACATGTTATTTTCCAGTCTGATCTTGTATGAAATTTAAAACAAGGTGGTTGAACTCAATATGTAAAATCCCACTAAATCACATTTGATTAGGACTCCAGGAATAACTCATTCTTTGTATTCTATGAACGAACTGGGGGGGGAAAAAAAAAAATCAGCCCAAGATTGAATGTTGCTATATTGATTTTCTAGCAAAGCAACAAAAATCCATTGTTCTCTTTCAGGTATTTTAACAAGTACAAAGCAACAATCCAGCACTGTTACACCAAAACTGCACTAACTGCAGCATCTCACTGTCTTACTCCAAAGTAAAACACAAAAGAAGGGAAAAGCAAGTGGAATATAGACATATACGAGAACTACCCATCCAGAAGAACACCAGTAACTAGCAGAAAGCCGTGCTTTCCTTTGTAGCTGCATTTACCTCAGCTTATATCAACCTCATTTTACATTACCTCAATTTAGATCAAAGGATGACTTCAGGCAATCACCTCGGCATCAGCTAACCACTGGTTATGGATAAGGATAATGATACCATGGCAGCTTTTGGACTTCATTTTGTAGCTAATGGTATGTACAAATGGTGCTTTCCTTCAGTTTGAGCAAAAATAACAACCCCAAAATGTGAGTCTAATATGAAGACAACTGCCTTATGCATCGGGCAGCTTTCTACAGCAACTGCATGGACCTGGGGAATATCAGGTTGAAGAGTACAAACTGAGAAAAAGCAAAGAAGAAAGTGAACATCTCACAGGAGCCTGTTTAGCCCATTTTCCCCAAGACAGACCCAGGCTGGGAATCTTCAGGGTATCACGGTCTGAGGCAGATGATCTGCTTGACTATAGCATCCATGCTGGTTCTCTCTAGAGAACTTGATGGCAAACATAGTTGAATAAAATGCTCTGGAGTCTGAGTTCCTGCTCAGACCGCACCCAGGGCTTGATTGAGCAGCAGCAATGGTGCTATGCTGGTGCAGCATGCCTTCCTTGAAACCACTGAAAGACATGGAATGCAGGTGAGAGAACACAATTCCTTCAGCATAGCAAAGAAATACAAAGGAGCAGAGTACTCAGAGTTAGGAAAACCTGACTTGATAGCAGGGAAACATTGCGTTTTATGCCAGGCACTGAGCAGAAGAGTAGCAGAACATATTACGCGTAAGAATCTTCCTGTCCAGGGCAGGACATGGCTATGTTCTAACACCTGTTAAATCAGACACACAGATTCACTTAAAGAAAGAAGTCCCTCTTCCTTCCCGGTTACACCAAAGAGCACATAGGAGCACATTTATAGCAATGGAAGCTTCCGATCCCTGTTCATAGAATCATAGAATTGTTAAGGTTGGAAAAGACCTCTGAGATCATCAGGTCCAACCATCAACCCCCCACCAAAAAAAAAAAAACCAAAAACAAAAACAGAGAAACAAAAAAACCACCAAAACCAACCAAACCATGCCTACTAAACCATATCTTGAAGTGCCACATCTAGACTTTTTTGAACATCTCCAGGGATGGTGACTCCACCACCTCCTGGGCAGCCTGTTCTCCCTAAAGACACCCGAATTTACATTTTCCACTTCTTGGTGCCAAAAGAATTTAGGTATGGGTATTATTCCAGATGAAGTAGGTCTATTTAAAATATTTTAATATTTATAAGAGTAAGGACAGAAGTCTAAGCGTACCATGCCTTCCACATAAGTGCCCTAACAAGCTGTGTTCACTCTCATGGCCTCATGAATAATTACAGATAGTTATGAAGGGGAACAGCTTAACCTGAAGATATGCGTATCTGTTCTGTGACCAATTACAAGATCCTATTCTCGGTGTATGTGGCAAGCACAGTCTCCCATTCTGAAAATTTCTAATAGGGTAAGACACGTTTTCCTGTATCACTAGTTTGAGATTGTTAACCTTACTCCATATTTCAGAGTCCTTTCTGGTCCAACAAATATCAGTAGTTTTGTGAAAACCAGAAAAATAAAATGTGCACAGACCATGAGTCAGAGAGGAAGACTTTTACACGTACAAGTTAGATAGCCTTTGTGAAACACAGCGCTTCCCTTGAGGAACACAAATTCTGAGCAGCAGTGATATCGTTTAGAAAAACTGCATCTCCAGCACAGCACTGGATAAAGACTTCTCCATGGCCTTAAAAGACAAGTCACCTCTGCCACTTCCCGGCTATCCTCCAGGGGGGCAGATGAGACTGGAAGCAACATATGCTTTCAGGGAAAACGATTTTTAGTCATGCCTTATGCCAAAGGCTGCAGATTACCTAAACTTGCTTCAGCATCACCACATTCTAAGCAACTATTATTTCATGTCTTATTTGCTCTGTAATCTCCCCAGTAGCCTAAGGAAGATAAAAACTTACTGGAGAACAGTAGAACCAGCCCTTTTATCTATAGCTTGCTAGTGTAAAATAGTACAAACCAGACGTTAGATTGCTAAAATTATCATGACAGCTTATTTTTAAGTTATTTCTCTTGCAGTGACACAGATTTACAAAGATCCTACAGAATATAATTCACAACACAGTAGACTTTTATCTCTACCAGAATTATTTGCCAAAATCAAAAGGAAAAAAAAAAAGTACTAGCTCTTCAGAAAAGTTGCAAAAGTCCACCAAGGGACTAGAAATAAACACTTATTCAACTCTGTCATATTTAGCGATCCATTTCTTAATCTGAGCAGTTCACAACAGGTAACACAGCTGTAACAGGGCAATGGTTCAGCAGGAAAAGAGCAGGAAGGACACTGGGACACTTGCACAATGCCTTAAACTTCTGCTATGCTAAGGGCTTTCCACTTGCCACTCGGTCTTCCCCTGTAGCACTGTACTTTTTTGTTTGCAAGTTTGCACCCCTTCCTGTATCCATTCGGAGGATGCTGTGGCAACGTTTTCATCTTTGTCCTTCTGTCCTTGTCCTGTTCTCCCAGCTCTGCACCTGCAAAGCCTGAGTCTGCTATGTCAGGTTTCCCACAGAAAGTGATTAACATTGATACAAGAGTCTCCCCCGCCCCCCCGTTNCTTTATAACAAGGTCCCCCCCCCCCCCCCCTTGCCTACCCCCATTTTGTAACTTTTACACAGGAGAAAAAACAAAACCTAGCAAATAACATGGTAGACAGTAGTCCTTTAAATAGCAGACAGGCATTTCCACGCACAAAGCTTAACAATCAATTACCGTGCAACTCTTGCCTCTGATCAGAGTATGTTCCAATCAGTGCTAACAGCATCACAAGCAGGAACAACCAGCAAGGAGTTTCCCCGATGAAAACTATATGGTTACTATCAGAAAAGTACTATGGCGGACCACCTCCACACTAAAGAGAGGGGAGAAGAGTCACCTGGGGAGATCCCTGAAATTATTTTCTTCTTTTTTGGCCATTGGGGAGTGTTTTTCTTAAGGTTCTTCACCAATCCTCTCTCCTCCTTTTTTTGTTTTTTATTGTCATTACAAGTAACTGTTTCATTAAAGCTGTCATTTGCCATCAACTATGGACTGTCTTGTCATCCTCTGTGCAACAGGTCAGCTTGAAAAAAAAACTACTTCATATTGAAAGTACAGAAAATGGTGTTAATTCTTGTGCAGGAGGGCAGCAGCAGGTTTATGAATCACATCATACTTGAACATTTGTATTACTGCAATGACCTCAACTGAAAGAACACAAGGACTCAAAATCAGAAAATAATTTTCTGTACAGCTTTCTTCTGCAACAATGTATTTGTATTATTCAAAATGTTCTTAAAATTTACACCGTTTTCTACAAAAAGTCACTTCAATAATTAAGCACTGGCTTTATGCTAAATACAATATAAAAAAAAAAATCAGTTGCCTCAAAGATTATAAAAACTCCAAAAGCAGAAGCTACGTTTTGAAGAATTCCAACAGCCACATGGATGTTATTCTTTTGGCTCAGCTAACAAATGAAAAAATAAAAACACTGTACACTTGTGGTTTGTCAGGCTTGCAGGTTCATGTGATCCACACAGTGTCTAAACCAGAAACAGGTAATCAGCAATTAAACAAAATCCTTGGATTTAAAATATATTAGCAATATATGACACACCGGTCTTATTCTTAACATATGAAATATCCTTTCATATAATTTATGGCTTATATAGTCCTTGACTGCAGGGATGTACTCATTCTTTCTTTTTGGTAAAGTCATACGGTTTCCACCACTGTGCAAACTGCAACACCTTCTTCCTCTGATCCTCAAAATTCTGTCTGACTCCTTTTCTCCAGAGCCGCGGTTCCAAGTCCAGCATGCCACCAATTATTTCCTTTGCAAGTAGAACAAAGATAGATAGTGATAAATGCAAAATTACTGTATTACTTAACACTATTTTACCACAGAATATAGAAATATATGTTTTCAAATGATGACATTGTTTGTCAGTTATCTTCAAGCGCTAGTTATTAAAACGGGAAATTTTGAAAAAATATACCAATTTAAAAATTAGAACTGTAGTTGTTAGATGGTTGCCTCAGCAAAATAGCATAGCATAGCAATGCACTGCATAATATCCTAACATTGCAAGAGTGTTAATATATTAGTACATTTGTGACTAAAAAGATAAAAGTTCAGAAAAAAGAAAGCTGCCCACTTTGCTCATTACTCTTCTTGAAATAAGTTCTATTTCTCCCCACTCACTCGTAATGTTTTTGCAATATTGACTCTCTCAGTAAATGACTACTGTAAATAATAAAGGAAGATTTTATTGCAGCTCTTTCTTTATGTATTATACTCTCTGTACTGCATGGAGTAATTTAACCACACATGCATTATACCAGGAGTTGTCTGTGAGTTTGTATGTGTACGCACCCTAATTTATACCAGCAGAAATCAGTGCAACTATATGAGAACACGAGGGTCAGGAAAAACCTTGGGGTTTTTTTTTATTTCTTCTTAAAGAGATGCAAGTATTTTCCATCTAATAGACTACTATGTCAAATATCTAGAGTTCCTATTAATCCAAAGGAATATGGATCTAGAATCACATTGAGTATCAGCCAGTGAAAAAATCCATTATTCCTTTATTCAACAAGCTAAATTATAATGACTCGCCAAGAAAAGCCAGCTAATAAATTGGAATAAGGTACATCAAAGTGACTGTTCTAGCAGCATCTCTTTTAATTACTTCACTTTACCAACTATACCCTATTGTGTAAAATGTATCTTTTACACAACAATACCTTTCCAAAGTAATGAGGGAACTTGTGTTGATCTTCAATGACATGAGCAAATCCTCCTTGAAGGCCAAAGTCCACAGAAAAGTATGGTAATCCTTTAGGAACCTATATACACAAACACATATTTTTAGATGTGTAACAGACTGTAGACATTTAGTTAACCTCCACACAACTTAATGATTTTGAAAGTGGTTTTGCAGTTGACAGTATCACATTTTATTTTAAACCACCCATCAAATCAAGTATGTATAGTATAAAATTGCAACAGAGAAACAGTAGAACAAATGGGCACAGGGAAAAACCAACACACAACAACTACATAAAAAGACACTGAAAACTGAGAAGATGATTGCTGGGTGGCAGAACCTCCAGAGGACATGGCTGTAGCACCAGGTAAGAGACAGGGAGGGACCAGGCAGCAGCACGCACACTGAGCAAATGCATTCCTGACTCCACGCCTCTAAATTACATGGGTTGAATAGAAATTTTAAGACAACCACCAGCAAGTTGAATTTATTAAATATAAGGCGGTGTGTGATAACACAAAATATTTACCCAGAGGAAACACTGACACTCGGGGGGAGGGGAAACACCTCTGTGGAAAATACAGTACCAGAAAGCCCCACTACATGACTGGAAGTTATCATTAACTTGCCAAATCAGCTAATTTAGTAATTCAGTCAGCCTACAGAGGAGGTCATCGTTGAGAAGGGCAACAAAGCTGGT
>VZTL01048560.1:10738-20895 GCA_013400535.1 Scopus umbretta
AAAAATCATCTAACTGCAAATTAAGAGTTTCTGCTTATTTAAGAACAATCCTTACTGTGGCAACTTGGGAAACCATTGAGATGGATTCAAGCCAATAAGACTGTGATGCGGATTCCATATAGCTCTAGGTTTAAGTCAACCAGTTTAAGATTTCCCATTTTTAACTAAATAATAACAACCCATCACCACTCCCCCATGTCATTTGTATATCTGGTCAATGAGACAGAGTATCTGACATTTTCCCCACATGTGTTCTTCTTGCCATCTCTTCTGCATGTCTCATGGGAGGTTCTGTGGGTACCATTATCAGTCAGTGAGCAGGTCTGCACGATTAAGTGTTCAGTTCACTGCAATTGCCACACTGTAAATGCTGGTGTAATTGTAAAACAACTGTGGGTGACCTCTCTGACCCCTGAGAAATTTTGTTTGCGTTTGATGTTTAGTCATTTGTAACAGCACCAGTGCAAAGCCAGCATGGAGGTAGGGAAAAAAATATATTTAAGTAGCTGTTGTCTCTTTGAAGCCGATAGTATCCATTTGGCTTTGCTTGTTCACTCCTTGCAGTTCATGGGAGTGCAACTATCTCACAGCATTTACACTGATTGGACATGATGAACATTTCATCAACACAGAGAAGGTCTGTTTGAATGAAGATTTGAGGGTGGTTTTTTGGTTTTTGTTTGAGAGGAGGTATGGGGCTGTATAAATGGTAAAGTATCCAGCCTTCAACCCTAGTGCCACTCTGCCACACTGACATGCCTCTGAGTGTAATTTTATTAAGACATATAGACATGCAAGAGCATGATCCTTAACACAATGCCATCTTATGACTCTAACACCGGCACACAGCGCAGGGCTTAACTAAGGTACTGCAGGGAGGCTGCAGACCACGCCAAGGCTCCAAGAAGGGCAGCCACGTTAAGGGTGCAGCCGTGGGAGCCTTGGGGCACTGGGGGATGTGCTGGGGGTCTTAGGCCACTCACTGCCTTTGCCTGCTCATTCCTGCCCACCGGTGTGACAGGGAGATGGGGTGCGTAAGCTCCTGCAGTGCTGGCAACTAGCATAGTACATATCTGTAATCTAGTGTGAGTGAACAGAGAGATTCACTGTAAAGCCAAATGAGGCTGTGTGATCTTTGATGCCTGCCAGTGTGAACATTTCAAAGACCTTTAAGTTATAGCACCGCTCCAGGCAGCAAACAATATGGAAAGATGAGTGACCATCACTCTCATGAGGGGCTGGTGGAAGGAAAGATTTGTCCTTCTGTTACCACAGAAAGCTTCTCCTCTTAGCTAGCTTGCTCATTTATAACTGGGGTTGGAAAGTGCAAACCAAAATGAAACCTGCATTAAAAGAATTTTGTGGGCTGTACAAATCATAAGGGTAACTACTTCACAAAATACTGTCAACTGAGGCATATATTTAAAAGGTTAGATAAAATATCGCCTAGCCATTTTTTCCAGTTCTTTTCTTTTTATAGTCCACTGCAAAACAACAAAAGATAAAAAGGCTGTATATGATGCATGTATATTTTGTTGTGTTTTTTTTTTACCTTTCCCAAAGGAGTCTCTGTGCTTCCCACACTAATTGTAGGTTTTTCTGAAAATGCAGCATGAATCATTTATAAATAAAGAGACTTTAAAATCCCTAAAAGACTCCCTGAGGTATTCAGTATTTCAGCATAAAATAACTGTTAAATGGAGTTATTCTGAATTAGCTTTTACTGGAAAGTGGTGAAAATAAAGTTTTCTTTTCACTGTGAATGTGCAATAATTCTTTTACACAGCTACCCAGGGTAATTGACAAGCGATTTTCATAATTCAGGTTTTAGCAAAGAAATCATCTGAAGTGGCTAACATTAAATGAACAGAGCTGCTATTAAAACACAGCTTTCAAGAAAAACTGCATGAGATGTCAGAACCAGGGGCTCTGTGTTGAGACCTTAAAACATAATTCGGGCTATAAAATAAAAACACAGACATTCAAGATCCACAACAAATTCGTGCATACACCTTCTTCACACATGCATACACACATATACACACTTAAAAATAATAAAGAAGGATTTTTCATCTTTCTCTTAAAATCCTGTGATTATGTTAGTGCACAGATAACCCTAGAAAGACAACGCAATCAGAAAAGGTAACTGATTTGCATGACTCCTTTGGACTTCATAACCTTGACTGTCCATACCCACTGTACAATCAGAGGTCACATTTGATCTCTCTGTGTAAAATTATGCAGAGGAAGCTTTCTCAACACTTTGTAGTTGATTGACAAATTGGTCTGTCACTCAAATGCTCCTTCAACTTATCGTGAACAGTAAAGAAAATTATCTGTTCTGTGCATATGTGAGAAAAAGCCTATTCATTAACCTCTAGTCTGCTGAAGCTCTGGAACATATGATGCTTTGAGGAATATGTACTCTGTATGAAAAGTATGCAAAAGATACAGGTGTATATGTATATATTTATGTGTATATATTTGTGTGTGTAACATATACAAAAATGCATGTTCATAGTAGAGCAGTCCATATGATGTATATGTATTTCATATACACATATGTATGTGCGTATTACACCAGTTTCTACAGCAAACTTTAGGCCCCCTTCTTCATGAGTTTTGTACATTCATGGTAGCTACAGATAGGTAAACACCTCTGAGATGCCTCCTACAAGTATTTGGTATAGCGTGCCACATAATCTAAGATGCCTGACTATTATCTCTCAGCTATTCTGCCTACACTGTAGCTCTCAGATGCTAGGTTATTTACAAACACTGATGTATCACAAGTGCAAGGATTTTAAAGCAGCTGACAATAAAGGTAGGGCCTAATACACTTCAAGTGTTAAGCAGAGGCAACTTGGACAGATTTAGTGGAGCTGTGCCTGTTTATCTCAGCAGCAAATTTAGTCTTACATACCATGGAATACTCATCTGGCACCCAGTTGCCTCAGCTTGGGGAAATTTTTGCAAGTCATGTGTATGTACGTGTCTCTTTTGTACCCTTTGCTAACTACTAGTCAGTGTACTTTTATTTATCTATCTGATCTAGGTGAGAAAAATTAATTTCTTTAGGCATTTGTCTCTGAATTCCCTATGTGTGACTGAACCTAAGCTATGATATCTACATAAAAATCTGAAGTTACAAGATGATGACTTGTGTGCCTTGTTTGTTGGTCTTTTTTTTTGCCACTGTAAGCCCTGCATACTGGTACCAGAGAGCAGTTCTAAAGCAAACTTTCCTATTTCAAACTTTGTGAAAGTCCTCATCAGGGCTATGATTTGCCGGCTTCTGACCCATCTCTGGCAGTTCAGCAACATGCTAGGTCAAATCTGGAGAGAATGCATCTCTGCTCTCTTGAGAAGATCAAAGAGATTTGGGGTAAGGTATTGGCTTCAAATCTAGGTTAAGTGACATAGACTTAAAAAAAAAAAAAAAAGGAATTGGTCTCAAAATATTTTTTTTACCAACACAAAACTTTTTGCTTTACTATTTAAAATTTTCTTCTTTGCCAGTGGCTGAGTAGCTTGAAGTCTTTGAAACACTGAGCTTTCTATAAAATCCAAATAATTCTCTGTAAATCAAAGTACTTGGCATGCTTGCTGCAAAGCCTGAAGCTTTTTTTTTTAAGGTAATCTCTAGAAAGTAGTTTGTACTCATGTTTTCACAGTGATTAAATATGCAAAGTAATTTTCATGATTATCACCCCGTTCTGAACCAAATCAGATGCGGCTATGCTTCTCTTTGTACAAAGCCAGTTATTGGATCAGATTCCAAAACAAATCCCCTGAATTTGGCGGATCATCATTTTAAAAGGGGGCTTGTTAAGGTAATGATTAAATTAAACCACCCCTTTAAGAATATTTAGATCTGGTCCGCCAAGCGGAACGGTCTAATGGTTTTTAAATTAGAAGCTGCGAATGCTAGTGAATTTCTTTTGTGGGTCAAGTGGGTATTAACAAATGCTAAGACTGTTCTCTCTTTTGTCATCACCTTGAAATCTGCAAAGAAAAGCGAAGAGTGGGAAAGACACAAGGAGAGAAGCAGTGTTAGTATTTAACATCAGTGCTTTTTAACCAAGGGCAGCCTCAAATTTACAAGGCTGGATAGGCGAAGGTATGAGATGATGTTGCTAGTAATCTCTTTATACCTCGCTCTTGAGAGAGAGTATGAAGCTCGAATCTTCAAGGAAGTGGAGAACCCAAATGCGTTCAATTCTGGCAGTCTCAAGCTATTGCAGAGGTGTTATAGCCTGCTAACCACAGAAGCGTGGATAACAACCCATACCTGTGGCTTCCAGATTTCTTAACCCTGTCAATTTTAAATGTGTTTTTTAGCCTCAGGTGCTGCTGGGAGTTTGCGGCTGGGAGACACAGCTGCTTGCTTGTGTGGAGAGGATGGCTGGGTTCTTTCCAATACCAAAGACTTCAGTTCCTCTTTCAGATACCCTAGGCAAACTGTGTTTGTCACTAGTATTTTTTCATCCCACAGTACTAGCTAATGCTGGAGTTCTGTGAATATTGGATTTATGGGGCATAACAATCTCCTGGGTGGGAGGAAATCCACATTAAAATATAAATCTGTCAAGTCAGGTCAAGTCACAGCTAACAAAATATCAATGCTGTTCTTCTGTGCTTAGTCCCTTTTCTTTTTCAGTCATACATAAGTTTCTGAAAATGGCACCTCTTGAGCCAAATTTTTCCTGTATGGAGATGGTTTAAAAGAAAACTATTGGGGGGAAGAGGTGGTATTTGTGCTACTATAAGGAAAGTGAGGAGAGATAGAGCTTTCTGGTTATTCAGACAAAATCCTTGTGACCATTTTCTAAGCAAAACGAGTACTTGTGGAAAGCTAGCTTAGGCTACAGAAACAACTGTAGCTGGCGAGGTGCAGTTCTGCAGGTGAAGAAGTCAGTTTTCAGTTGACTGAATTTTGACCCTTTAGAAACTGCACGCTTTGGTCATGTGGTTTGGTACAGTTTGTGTATGGCTTTTTACTAAGCTTGGAAAATAGGCACTCGAGGAGAGGCATGCTCTGTGCATGTGTGTGTACATGGTGAGGGAGGGAGAGAAGGCAGGCTAACTTTGCTCTGTGAAATGAATGATTTTCTGACCTGACAAAGTGGTTAGGGAAGGTGGCTTACTGTGCTGAGTCCTGGGTTTATTCTTTGCAAAGCAAGTAAGTAAAGTGATCAAGCAAAGACTCATTGATATGATGTAGGATTTACAGAAAGAAATACCACTCTGATGAATCTGCTGGCTTCATTTTGTTGCCTAGGTCCATCTTACCAACGTGCAAAAGTTCCAGTGAGGTGCTGGTAAGAAGTTTTGAATTATGAAAACAATAATTAGGGGAATGTTACTGTTTATCACCTGAGAATAATAAAAAAAAATCATAATTCAGACTTGTTAAACAACCTTAGCTCTGCCCATTGCACATCAACATGGTGATACATTTTCTGATTTACAGTGCTGGTTTTAAATATTGGTTGACATTCTTGGGAACTGTGGACAGTTCTATATAACTTTCCATACACTGTGTAGTAGTTTGCAATAAGACAAACCAAATGTTTTGATGTATATCACACTGAAGATGATACTGAAGGACTAGGAAGCAATTATGATATGTTCTATTGGTTCTATTCTCCTCATCTGGAAAGCTGTCATCGATCATGGTCAGATTTCTCTCACACACAAATAATATTAAGTTCCAAATAAAAAGCACTGAAAATAATTAACAGTACACAAAACTGAAAAAGTAAAGACTGTAGTTTAGAAAGGAACAAAGAAAAGATTATGAGAGATATACATGAAGTATGGTTACCTATGTTAGTCTGGGATCTCCTTTTTACCATTTTAAATAATAGAAGAGCCAGTAAGGCTGATCACATTCTATCTGGCATATGAGATTGTATAACAGATAATAAGCCTTTGGTTCACATTGCCACATGTAATTATTTTGGTCAAGAAACCATTATAGTGCAAAATATTAAATGGAAATTTAAGTTGTTAATAATATTAAAATTCACATACACTTTTTTGGAAGTGGAAAATTTCTTTCCCTCTCACTAAACAGCTTTTTTACTATACTTCCAAAATTTGACTCAGGAAGAATATTCCTCATAACAATAGAAAGGTTGCAATGGGTTGGACTCTAGCCATCATACTCTGAAGTGTAATCTAACAACATAGTGACCAGGTTATAAAGAAATTCCTTCACAAGGAGGCCCAATTCATAATTAATGCAGGATCACAGCAGGTTTTTTGTTCTTTCCTTGAAAGCACAGGGCATTGGTGGTTTTATGATCTGTTTGGACTGTTCCCTTATTCCCAACTATTTTTTCCCTAAAATAAAACTATTTCCCAAAGTGTTTGGTGAATAAAACCCTGAAGCAGTTCTGCTTTGTACAAGATCATCATGGGCTCAGTTAGTTTAAGAGAGAATCTGCAGTGAAGTTCATTTTCAGATAACAGGTTTTCGAAGTCCATGCACACCTTGATCCCCTCTCCTTTTTAACTTGCAGTATATTGTAGAGACTATCTGTGAACAATCACTAAGCCTGGATCCTCATTCCTGCCTTCACCAAAGCAAAGGTGTGATTGAATCTTGGATTTTGGTTGGGGTAGACAGTTTAAAATTAACTCATCAGTAGGTCCCTATTTTCTAAGGGCAGAAAAGGCAGTGTATTTTTTGCCACGTCTTGCAAGCTCGCCGGGAAAAAGGCTGCATGTTCTGTTAGGCGGAACAGAGTGTTTTCAACAGCGCAACTTTAGGAGTACGTGCAAGTATCATCTCTGATTCTAGCAAAAGAAAATGAGAATGAATAAAGTATATTGGTCTAAAACATCTTCATTTTCTCTCCAGTGTTCTGGACTTAAACCTGAGAACCACCCTCTTTAGAAGTACACACTGTAAAGTGAAATTCTGCCTCAAAATGCCTTTCAGAGCCTGTGGTTTTGAATATGTTGTTATTGCTTCATGGCAGTCACTTCACGGCCAAAGCTATCCAAAAGGCAACACTTGTTCCCAAAACTGCAGGCATGAAATCTGTGGCCACAATTATTTGCAGACTGAAATCACTAACATAAAGATAGAAACCAGGTTGGGAGTCTGTTTTAAATTCACCTACGTTATATCTTAAACAGGTTTTCTTAATAAAATAAAAATTGCATGATAGCACAAAGAAACAAAATTGATATAAAACCCATGTAAGAATTTTTGGTTTATTCTATGTTTTGAACATTTGTTTGAGGTTTGAATGTGAATATTTTTAGGCCACCAATATCTCACCTGGCATCTAACTTTCTCTGCTGAGCTGGAAGGTCAAAACTCTGCTTTTGGGTTATCTGCAGAGGGGATCTTGACTACATATTGTGCCCTTGATCCCTGCATAAACCAGCCATTGACGTCAGTATGAGTTTCATGTGCAGATCATACCTGTGTAAGCTCTTCACAACAAAATCTGAAGTTACACAAAAGCCTCTAGTAGTTTGGGGTTTGAATGTGGAAATAAAGCCAGAAGATTTTTATGTAGAATTTGTCTGACTAACAAACTTTTCAAAGAAAAGCCCAAACTTGTTTCTCTAGACAAGCGGGATTTCTTTTTTTTTTTAATGCTCAATGGCATGGTTTTGCCCTCTGGTTTCATTTGGAAGGCATGGGGATTAAATAAAACTTGTTCAGTCAGAAGCGATTTCTATACTTTTAAATTTCACCATCAAACCTTTAGATGTGTAGTAGATGGAACCTGCATGTTTTGGATCCAAATTTTGAACCCCAGGAAACTGGAGGATTAGAAGGAATGATGTGGAGCAAATGATCAATTTGAATTGTGGATTGCAAGCTTCCTCCAGCCTCAACATAACTGGCTGGAGTCAGATTTTTTTTTGTCCTAGCCAGCCCCTACTCAGAGCAGAACCTGGGGAATATAAAGCATACGATTGTAAATCGCAAGTCGGCCTAGGAACTGAAACTGGTAGGAGTTGCGGTGCTGAGGCAAAGTCGTAAACCTAAAGGTAGAGGTCTGTTGTGACAGATGAGAAAAGGAGCTTTTCTCCTAAATCTTTGCAAATTAGGGAGTCTCTTTGTACAAAATTTTAGTGACTCCTGAGATGTGTAAATTTTCCCTACAGTGACGGACTCCTGATATCTGTGGGTGAATTCTCTGAACAAGGAAGGCAGGACTACACACTAAGGACTCCTATCAGGAGAGCTGCTCTTCCCTATCACTAAAATAATGTGACTTAATTAAAAATTGTAAAGATATATTTACCTGCTCAGACAGAAGTGGCTGCCTTTAGAACAGTTCTAGTCTATTAGTAAATAATGTACATTTTAAAAAGATTTATAAATATGTATTTAACCAAAGCAGTCATTCTGGTCTCTTAGATGATTAATATGCATTGGAGAACTTTCCATTAAAGACTTCTACCTCTCTTCTTTTCACTTTTAAAAGGAAAGAAGTTAAATGAAAAAAAAATAAAAAAAAGAGAATTCAACCCACTGAATAATGATAGGCTTGGGACATAAACCATAAAAAAACAGGATACTGAAACTTCATTAAACCTGGAGGAGAGTTTTAAGCTGGAGAACTTGTTCTGTGAAGCTGATTTTCTTTTTTCTTCTTCTTCTCCTTGACAGATAGAATTAAAGGACAAAGTGTCAGCTTAATTTTAAACTTCCTGGCTTTGGTCCATTTGTGTTGCAGGCTTAATCAGGAAGAAATAGTTCTGTTAAGGGTCATATTATTTTTGGTCCATGGGAGGGATGTTCAAGGTGAACAAAAGGGCAGAAAGATTTAGGCAGGATGTTACCAGAAATGAACTGGGGACCACATCTGTCCCCTCAGAAAAATTATTGGCATAGGGATGTTGACAGTGCATGGAGCCAGGGCTGTTCTAGGAGCTGCTGTCAGTGGCACCTGTGCTTTTCTGGGGCAACTTGGCTTTCTGTTTACCACCAGCCAACTTATAACTTTCATTTTGGGCCCAAAATATCTGCTTTGTTTTTTTTAGCTGTGGGTCAGCATTTTCTTAGGCTGTGAGTATCTGAAGGTAGGACTTTGTGCTCTTGGAGAGGAGCAAAGGAGCTCTGATCTTAAATGGCACTTTGCAGTTACTCCACGGATGAATCTTTAGTGAGGAAATGAGGAAAACTAAATAATACAGTAGAAGGACATATGGTTGGAGTTACAAATACTGGCATAGGTCTTATTGTTTTCTCCTGGATCAGACCTATCCAATTTATTGAGTAAATTATGGAGAGATTTGGAACAATGTTAAGTCCATCACAACCAATTAGAGGTTTATAAAATCTGTGGGATTCTTAGATAAAGCGTTTTAGTGCTTGATAACAAACTCAGGCTAACAGTGAATGATTCACAAACATCCTCCTACCTCAGGGAGTGTTTGAAAGCCCTCTGAAATCAACAGACAGAATCCCACTGATTTCAGCAGATTTTGCACCATGCTTTTGCTAAATCATAAGAATCACTCAGAATTTACTCTGCGCACTGAGAGATGCCTTCTTTATTTCCCTGGGCACAGAACAAAAATATGATTTTTTTCTCTTATACTACAGAGAGAGCGATACACTCACTGAAAGATGAATTCTGATCTCTTAAAGTAGCATTAAGCCAGGGTGTCTTTCACATTTTCATACTGATATGTGGGGAAGTACTTTCGGCTTCATATGAAATGTTAGCATGATGGCACTCAAATTTAGAATGAATATAATTCCTCCTGTACCAGGGCCCTTATGAAAACAAGACTGTTTATCTTGTGAGGCTGTCCTGGCAAACCGAGGCTTAAAAATGACAAATAAATGCTCTTCAGTTTTACAAGAACATTGTGCCCCTGGGCTTTGCATTTTTTGTAAAACTCAGAGTACTGTAAGAAGAACCAGTAATAGGGAGGTAAGCTTCCATAGCATTATATCAGAGAACAAATGCACACAACTCTTTAAGAAAGGGCAAGGACGTTCATTTGACTTTTTAGTTTGTTTTATTATAGGGATGCCATTCATGCTTCTATAATTAAACTTGTTTCAGCGCCTCCATTATAAACTCTTATTTTTTCCTGCTGAAGCAAATGCTGGCATGCTCCATCTGTTTCAGTGTCCTGGAGTGCCTTGTTTTTATGCTTTTTTTTTTTTT
>VZTL01048569.1:19733-30211 GCA_013400535.1 Scopus umbretta
AAAAAAAAAAAAGAAAAAAAAAAAAAGAGATGAGTGAAAGAGAGAGGGTCATTATAGCAGACATCCAACACATTAAAGTTGGAATCATCAAAATAAAGAGCTCCTTCCATTAATCATGAAATTTGGAGTACTAGAAGATCTACCAGACCTATTTTGCTGAACAGGAAAATTCAGCACCAGAATAT
The DNA here is from genome assembly GCA_013400535.1 of Scopus umbretta. Lineage (NCBI taxonomy): Eukaryota > Metazoa > Chordata > Aves > Pelecaniformes > Scopidae > Scopus > Scopus umbretta. The sequence continues at coordinate 19,919 of VZTL01048569.1, forward strand.
TGTTAAATTGAGTTAGCATTATCAGTGGAAAAAAATATGCTCTATTTCCTATTATTTATGAAGGCCTATCCTTTTCTTTCTTACCAATTACATTCCCTATCATTTCCAAAATATACAAACTGTTTTCAATCAACAGATTTCTTTATTACAGCATACTGCATGCTTGTTACTGCCTCTTTTCTATATTGAATCCTTGATTGGACAAGCGTTTTGAATTTAACATGGACTGTGATTGCACACATCAAACAAATTAAACCTGCCAATCTCTTTTTGGAGGATATCCTTTATATATACTATCACTGAAGAGTATATTTGCTTAGGAGAAATGGGGAAGGAGGAAATGATTATTATGGCAGAGTCAGAAGACGTTCATTTTCCCATGATATGTAACTGGCCTCGCATCCTCTTTTTCCTGTTTTCCAATGAATTATTTTATAAAAGAAAAACATGCTTACTGACTTTCTCAGTGTCTCAGTGGCTGTTTTACAATCATCAGTCTATTATTCCTTTTGGCCAAATGCTAATCATGTTGCAAAAATGAGATGGCAGTAAGAGATGAACTACTCGGTAAGCCTGAAACTGATTTTCCTTAGGTTAACCAGTCACAAAGCCAGATTACACAGTTCTTTGTAGAGTACCAGAACTAAAATGCATTGGGTTTGGATTATGCAAGCCTGTTCAAAATGAGACTCAACTCTGTACAGCTTCTGACTGTGCAAGCAGGATTGAATTATAGGTAGAATTACTTAAAAAGAATACATCCCACAAGGATGAAAATACTGGGAAGTATTTTCCTTTAAAAAGGCAGTTCAGAGATGCATTGGTTGAAAATCAAGGTCAAGTGGGAAGACGTCTAAAAAAAGAAAAGCAAATAAACAGAGAACCCCCACAATATCAAAAAACAGAACTGACCAAAGGCAAGACAACCAAAGACAAATCAAGGAACGAACAAAACCCGTAGAATAAATTAGAAAAAAGTAACGAAGATACCTGCTAGCAAGACTCGAGGAAAAGCACTCACAGTTCTTTACACTTACTAAAGCTTAATATTAATTCCTCTCCTGCAAGTGCTCAGGAAACCTCATCTGGAAGACCCTATCAGTTTCCTGCTTTATCTGCATCATCAGGGAAACATAAAGAAAAAAAGAACAGACTATTCACACTGCTTTACAGCTGCTGAGCACTGAATCTTCATTCAAAAGATGTAGGTGCTACACTCAGCTTTGCCATCACCTTCCAACATTATACCGGACCAGTTGCTGAATTAATTCAGGCTTCATTTTTTGTCTGTAGAACGGGTTTGATGGCACCTCCTCCTCTGACCTACTGCTTCTCTTGCACTGCAAATTCTATAGGCAGGAGTGGTCTTCAAAATTGCCTATTTGTGATGCATCAGACCTCTAGATAAGCAGTGTAATACAAATAATAACTAATTATGTGAACCCAGCTTTCTGAGAGAAGAGGTAAACCAGTACACTACATTTCCAATTTTTGTTTCAGAGATGCCTCTGCTGGCATCTGTATTTTTTGACGGCATAAAGCATTCCTCTTCTACTGCTGAAGATGCTCGAGTCAGCATTACTGTAAATCATTCTCAGCGAGGCACTTTACCAGTTGGAATACAATTTAAATTTGGGCAGTATTCAGTCTCATCAAAAGCTCACCAGTCTTCAAGGGTGAAAACCCCACTTCTTGTCCTGCAGAGAGGGACGAAAGAATACAACAAAGGACCTGGATCTTGAAACTAAGAACTTATATCTGTAGTTAGATCAGGTACTCATCTTAATTTTGCTGAAACTGGTAAACTTTTTGATAATAATAGTGAAATCCGGTATCTAGCACGTGGTAAGAGAGTCACCTGCACATTTCAAATGTGCTGTGCAAAACCAAGATAAAAACCAACAGAACTGGCTAGATTTCTTAAAAATTGAATTAGTCTCTCTTCAAGAAGAGTCTGCTGCTCTTGCCTTGCTTTGATTTGACATAGCATCTACACCAATGGTAGGTACTAGATGACTAGTTGCTGCTTTGACATTCATTAAAAAGAAAAAAACAAGAACAATGAAGATTTACTGCAGCTGACAGACTGGCCACTCAAAGAGCACACTGAAGATAAGATGCAAAGACCAACGCTCTTTGAGGGAGGGAGGGAGAGAGAGCGGAATGGTCATAGTGTTGTACTGCTGCTTTCTACTTAACTACCTGGCTTGACCTTCCACAATAGGCAAACTACCTTCGTATACATTTTAAACAGCAACACCGAGGTAGTCAAATTCCTAGTGCCACTGATTAAATAAAAATTAAGATTAGAAAGCAATATGACTGCCCACAGTGTATTAATGAATCAGGCAGCCACATGCTCTGCAGGAAATAAGAAGTGGGTTTAACCTGCCCTGCGAGCTATTGCTTTCAACACTTGCGTGGGGCTGGCGAGGCCACTCTCGGCTGTTGCGTCCTGTAAGTGAGAGCTTAGCATGGAGCTGCACTGCAGCAATAATTTAGCTTTTGCAAAAGGAATAATGCATTACATGTTGCCCTGTCAAGGAAACACATACTGCCAAGGAAAGCAATGTCTCCTATCCATAAGGATAGATGTCTGTCTTCCTTTTATGAGATGTTTTATTCTTCACAGTATAGGAACGCTTCATGATACGGCACACAGACTACAAACAAAAAAAGGGCCATATTTGGTCTGACTGAAGGTCCGTCTAGCCTCAAATTCTGACTTGGAGAGAAGAAAAGCAGATATCCTGGATGAATAATGCAACCACACAGTGACACAGCTCTGGCTTACAAAACCAGCTTCCAGAAAACTAGAAAGTCCAGCAACTTCCTGAACTGATGGTGCTCTCCCCACGCAGAATAACTCTGGGTCAATTTTTCCTACCACAAATGTTTCCAGTTACTTTTTGAACCCATGTAAACCTTTCAGAATCTGTAACAACCTAAAAAGATCTTTAAGCATTTAGCACTATTTAATTTAGCGAGCTTGAGCTACACATGGATGTCTGCTTACCATGAGCCATCTTGGTGCTCCCTGCCTGAACACATTCAGCAGGTGAACACCACCAGCTACACACTGATGGGGCACTCACTTTTACTATAAGCCTATCACTCTTTATTGTAGCCTTCTTCACCACGTGCAGTAAGAGGATAGATACAGTCACACTGGATAAGGCCAACCTTGCACACTGAAAGAGAGTGGCAGAAAAACTCAAGCTGAGGAAAAAAAACCCCTTGAGTTTCTAATGCCAGGCTGGATCGATGGGCCAAGGCCAACTGTATGAGGTTCAACAAGGCCAAGTGCCGGGTCCTGCACTTGGGTCACAATAACCCCATGCAACAGTACACGCTCGGGGAAAAGCGGCTGGAAAGCTGCCCGACAGAAAAGGACCCTGGGGGTGCTGGTTGACAGACAGCTGACTATGAGCCAGCAGTGTGCCCAGGTGGCCAAGAAGGCCAACGGCATCCTGGCTTGTATCAGGAATTCTATGTCCAGCAGGAGTAGGGAAGTGATCGTGCCGCTGTACTTGGCACTGGTGAGGCCGCACCTTGAATACGGTGTTCAGTTTTGGGCCCCTCACTACAAGAAGGACACTGAGGTGCTGGAAGGAGGGTGTAGCCAGGTGGGTGTCAGTCTCTTCTCCCAAGTAACTAGCAACAGGACAAGAGGAAAAGGCCTCAAGTTGCACCAGGGGAGGTTTAGATTGGATGTTAGGAAAAATTTCTTTACTGAAAGAGTGGTCAAACATTGGAATAGGCTGCCCAGGGAGGTGGTGGAGTCACCATCCCTGGAAGTGTTCAAAAAACATGTAGATGTGGCACTCCAGGACATGGTTTAGCAGGCATGGTGGTGTTGGGTTGACGGTTGGACTAGATGATCTCGGAGGTCTTTTCCAACCTTAATGATTCTCTGCCAAAAGTTTCCAATACCCTACCTTTTACTGCATTGACATCTTCGGTAAGAGACTACTTCATAGACAACAAAATGGGCAAGACGCATTACAGCACACAGACTGAACATCATCACTCACCACGTGGGAAGGAAAAATGTTAGGGTTAAGATGGATGTAAAGGTTTAGTGAAACAATAATTTGTTAAGAGATCATGGCAAGTAATGCTTCCCTTTTGACTCAGTTTTGTTCTGAGGCTTGGAAGATGTAAGCATGCTGTGCCTAGTGAAATTGTCTCCACTAATACAAATATGCCTTTTTTTAATGAGACGGAAACTGTGAAGGTCTTTTGACGATACCAGGTACTATTCACAGCTATAATGGTTTTTAGAATACATAATCCACTACACAATCACAGATTCAGATGACTAAGCATTCCACGATTCAGATGGGAGGAACTGAGCAGGAAAATGAACTTTCTAGCCCACTCCATCAGACAAATCTATTGCTCTGCAGACAACAGACCCAAATGTTTTCTTAGAAATGCTTTGACTTCTGACACTGAAGATAATAATGTTTTGTGTCTAATTACAAACTTTATGTGAAGATAACTATTAGAACTTCATCCTCGAAAAAAACTACTATTGCTGAAATGCATCTAAACAGAAGAAATATTGAAGTGATTAAAAATATACAAATATATAGACCCATCAAATCTAGGAAAAAACATGAACACTCTGGGCCAAGGGAAAAGCCTCAGAATCAGTGCTGAAAACTTGCTAATATAGTTGATTAGATTTTAGTAAATTTATGGCATTAGATTGATATTGACAACTGCTTCCCAAAATCCACATTAAGCCTCTCAGAATTCTAAGTATCCTGCACAGGGATTCTCATATACTGTGCTCATTGTATGTTTTGGTCAGTATACCAGTGAAAGTCCTATATTCAAAATTATTTTTCAGATACCTGATTTTCAAACGTGAACCTAGGCTGGTCAGAAAAGACCTGGACAGACAGGTGCATCTTGAGACGACACACAACAGTTTCAGAACCTTTTTGATCAAGGAGTGTTGTTCAAGGCATTTAATATACATGTTTAAAATGGACACAATTCTTTTGTCCGGGGAAGACCTCTCTCACTATAGTTTGTACCTATCTGAAAGAGAACTGGATAAGAAAGCTCTTTTTTATATTAAGAATTAACTTACACTCCTGTATTGGCTAGTGCCCTCTGGATTATTAACTCTGTTTCTGCAAATGATTGTAAGTTCACCCAGAGACATACCATAAGTTTGAGCATGAATTCTTAAACTCAGACAAGTGTTACTCAGGAACCTCTCTTCATGTGGGCCTGAAGAGAGGTCAAAATAATCTGCACCCTGATTTTTTTTTTTTTTTTTTTCGCAACTCAGTGTGTGTTTTTTGAGCATGAACATGATCAATGAGCTACTCTCTGCATTATCAGTGGATGCTTAAAAGGATTTCTTGAACAGAAGCTAAATATTTTCTGGCACCCTGAAACAGGTCTCTGAAAATCCTGCAGCACAACAAGAGAATTACTCTGTTGTTTACCATTTGTGAAGATAAATTATATGGGACCACTAAGACCATTTATGAGAATATCTAAATATAACAGCTTCCATTTTCACATTTATGTTAAGGAAATACCAATCAAATGCCAGTTTTTCTCTCTTCTGGACCACAGCATTTCTTAACAAACCAGACTTTAAAATAACAAAAAACCAAAATGAGATTGTGAAGAAGCCAGTAGACAGCATCTAGATGTGTCATATATGTCACTGATGCAATTTATTCCGAGAATGGATTTATATGTAATAGCTAAGTAAGGATTTTGAGTGCAACTAGAATTGAAGTCTGATGATAAAAATCAAAGTCTAAGGTGTAAATTCTGTGGAGACAACTGAAAAATAACCACAAAAACCACTGGAGACCCTGAAGTTATTTAGAAAACTGGAAACCTCTCACAGCCTGTGAGGCCTACTGCTGTATGGGCGACACAAATGCTGTAGCTGCTTTAATGACATGTACGAGGCATATTGCCTTTACATACCAGTATTCTATGGTAACTCCTCTTCAGTTTTATTTCTTGGTCATGGATCTGTTAGAGGAGCAAAACTCAACAGAAGCTAAATATTTTTGAGTGTTTAACTGTTAACTTTTAGCCACAGAAGTCACTGCAGTGGCTTTTCTTCAAAAGGTATAAAAATAATGTTAACTTTAAGCTGTTGAGGGTTGACATAAAATCTAATGTGGCCAAGTTACCACAGTAGCCTTTTAAGGAAACATTTGCTTCAGATCCAGTTTGCTATTGGTAAATCAAGGGACTAAGCTAAGGGAGTCAAACTCCAGCCTGACCCAATGCCAGTGCCATCCAGGGAACGACCAAGTGACCGATGCCTTGACTTTTCCCCAGATTAGCAACTGCTACCCGCACACTAAGGTGTATCTACTACTTTCCCAAAGGATTTTTAGAAAAGGAAATAGTCAAATAGTCGTGCACAGAATGACACATACAGCACTGTAAAATATTTTCAAAATGCTGGAGTAAGTGGTAATTTTTCTGTGCATAAATTACATTAAAAGCCTATGTAATATTTTCCAAAAATAATACAAGAATTCCTGTTGAAAGCTACTGTGTAACTATTATTCTTTTGCATTAAGCTATGCGCAAACCTGAAAAATTTGCTTTGAAATGTGAATTTAAACTGATACCACTTTGCAAACACCAAATATTCACAATGTCAACTTTCAGGATGTTTACATCTGAGCAAGTACAGGGGAATAACAGACAGATTCATTTCCAAAGATAACAGTAAGGAGAGGGATACAGGGAGTTTGTGCAAAAATTTATTCTGTCAGCATTTCTACTGACTCTCAACTAGAAGATTCTACCAAGCTTCCCATAGGTTACAAGAAGGTGCCAGTTAATAAAACATGAGGAAAAGCTTTAAGAAACATATTTTATTATTGTGAACACTGCAGGAAAATTGTCATCTGATAACCTGGAAGAAGGAACACCTTGATACCAACACATTCCCATCTCTGTAATGTCTAATGTATGCTCCAGTGCCTCAGTACTTTGGAATGGACAGTTCTGCGATCTATGGATAACAGTTGTCCAATTATGTATGAAGGTTTCAATGCAGCACCCTACTGACCAGTAAGGACTTGGATGGTATCAAGAACAGCATGTTGGTGAAATGATAACAATGTGATTTTTTTGCTCTCCACCTTTAATGTATATGTAGTATTGTGGAACGTGCTTTCAGAAATCAGGTATCTAACACTAATAAATTATGCACCGATTACAGATGACCTTTGGAGTCGCTAAAGGTACAGTCACAATCATGCATTTCAAAAAATCCTGCTTTTCAACTATAATGTGTGAATGTATGAAATTAAATGAGGCTTGCAATATAATCAGCGTGGTTGGCTGCTTTAATATATTCCATTTCAATTTTAAATCACCACAAGCCAAGAGTGACGAATCTAATTTGATCAGTTGTTCACAAAAACACTGAAGAGAGATGTAAGCAGACCTATCAACAGCTGGTAACATGGCCTGCTTTCAAAAGCAATTAATTGTTTTTTTACGCAACCAGAAACTCTTAAAATATTCAAAACCAGTTAGAGCCCTGCAGTATTAAAAAAAGGATAGTAGAAAGGAATTCTTAGTAAAAGCATCTTACGCATCAAGTTATTGCTTAAAACCACAAAAGCCAGAAAATTCAAATAGAAAGGTCAAATCTCTAATAAAAAGGTGCAGTCAGGTGGTGTGCTAACAGCAATAACCCATTGTAACTTGTCTTTATAGGTTTGACTGCTCTTTATGAGGTGTTTCAACTGTGTTTCATATTTAAATGGATTTTATGAGTTCTTGCACATATTAAATACGCATATTTGACTGCAATCAAGTAAGTCCACAGATTACTAATAACTTAGCATAAAGCTTGTCATAAGCAAAGAATACACACTTCCAAAAGCAGAACAAGCTCCCATGTAATTCACATAATTAAAAATACACAGATCTCATTATTTCCCGCTCAAAAAATAGAGAGCAACGTTGTCTTATCTATCATATCTGTCATGCTTGCCATACCTTAACTTTGTGGATTTTGGTCCTGGAGGCTGCACATTTTTCTCTGGCTGAGAAAATTTTTCCAGAAGCTACTGAAACCGATTCCGATTAAGGAGACTGAAACTAACTTACAAATGGATCAGCACCTTACCAGACTGCATCCATTCAGTCAGTCACTACTTAGCATCTGCATGAGAGGAAGTTTTTGAAAGCGTTTCAAATCAAGCAGAATTATCCAAAACATATCTTAGATTGTAACAAGAGATGACTGGCCGACAAGCCTTTTCTGGAGAACGATGAACTGGTATATCAGCACTGTTGGAAGACTTGGAATTCAATTGCCATTTACTTACTCAAATCGTTACCATTGCCGATTTGAGGAAATTACTTTCCCACAACATCAGGCATAAGGACAGCATACGCAAAAGTAGAACAAGACACCTGAAAGCAAATTGCTCTGTCAAAAACAGTCACTAAAACAGACTAAAGCATCTGCTGCTGCACAGAAGATAAACTATAAACAAAATAAAAGTGCCGTTTCTGATCTAGTTTTGGATGAAGCATGTGGCCAGAATTAAATACCATTGCTTTATTTTGCTTATGATGAAACCACAAAGCCCACACCCTTGGTAAAAGAACAACCACCACATGAGGCATTTAATCCATAAAGGCTTAAAATACTAACAGATAAATCTATATTTAATAAACACAACTTACTCATAATTTTTTGTTCACATATTTGATAACAGCTAGCTTTATCCCAAGTTATGCTGTAGACTGTTCACTACATATCAACATTATAACAACACATTTTTTAAATTTGAGCTTTTGTGACAGTTGCAAATGTCTGAGAACTCACTCACTGTCATTTTCAACCTTACTCACCTTCACCTACTTCCCACACAATATTTTACACATTAGGAGGCAAAACAGATCCCCAAAGCACTGGAGAAAAAAGATAAGATGAAAAAGAAGCGTATCTCCTTTCTAACTGGAAAGGGAACATGCTGTACTCCAAAAATAAAAACATTTAATAAACCCCTGCCCACCTTACGTTAAAAGTTTATCCAACTGTGAGTAGCAAGACAAATGTATAATTCTTCATGATATACATAATTCCAGAAAAAAAATCCCACAAAACCCGTCTGCTTAGATAAATTTCCGGAAAGGCTGCCCAACACAGGATTCTTTCAGACCATATACAGAGTCGTCTTACATTATTCTCTAGAAGAACAACATCAAAATATTGCAGTACTTGCTTGCAAGGGACCCCTATCTATAGGTACATATGCCTATAGGTACATAGCAGCTGTCTATGCATGTTTAAGCTACATATTAAAATAGAAGAAACAACCAACATACTACTCTTCCTGGATACACTCATGTGCTGTATCAATACAGAATTTAAAAAAAAAAACAAAAAAACAAACACCTTACGTCCCCCCTTTTAAACTTTAACTTTTCCCTTTTTCCTGTCAGACTAGTCATTAGTAAGTACTTACGCCCCCTTCGAAAACTTCCATGTTTTATAGAGTCAAACTTTCTCAGAAAACAGCTGCCTTCGGGAGTTGCTGGTGCTACAGTCACGTGATGTTCACTGCCACTAGTATATGGGACTGAGAACATCCAATTCCCTGGTACACGCTGGTTTACGGATGTTAGTTTACAAACTCTGCATGTTAACAGTGCAAACAATATGCAAGAACCATTCCAGCACACACTGAAAAGAGGGATATCTTTTCCTCTGTCACATGATAGAGAGTAACAAGAGTTGAAATACTCTACCATTACTATCCCTTGTCATGGTCCTGGACACTAACTGCAAGGGAATGTTTTCAGCACACTCATCTTCACAGGTATGGGATTAACTGAGGAAAAAAGAAGCCATTGCTGGCAAACTTGTGTTACCTGTTCCTAATTTAATTAGACCTTAGCAAAGATGAAGAAGTCCAAGAAATAATTAGTCATGCTTCACAAAGCACACATGAAAAGCCACCAAGTAACTGTTGTCCGCTTCTGGTGAAGCTTATACTCTCTTCAGGAAAGCAACTTGGGCAAAATTCCTGAAAAGCAAGGTTTTCGCAAAGCAAACATAACAAACTACTCCCTGCCAACTTTAACTTGCAACACTGAGGAAATGCAGTTGAGAAGACGAAGACTTACCAGGGTTCAGTACTCGGAAACATCACCCCTGCTCTGACCTAGCATGCAGTCACATTAAGAAATGCATTATTCTGTTTCAACACATTGGCCAATTTCAAAAGAAAATGAAAACCAGACATTTTAATTTTTTTTAAA
>VZTL01048575.1:0-30206 GCA_013400535.1 Scopus umbretta
AAGTCCTCCTTCCCAACAAGTACCTGCTAGTGACAAGTGAACTACTCAAGCTGGTATGTGAATGCCTCCCAGAGAGCTGAGTGCTTCCTACTGTGCACGGAACAGCTAGTGCCACACTCACTACGATTGGTGTTATCTGATTAAAGTGTATTTGTTAACAAGAGAACAGGAGCTGCAATTGACTGCTTCATGACTCCACTCTGATCCACCCTGTGCACAGCTTTAGTAAGTCTAGGAGTCAAACAAAGCCTTCAGTGTCCTGTTTTTCCAAGACCAGCTGCTTACTTCAAGTCACTTGGGAATGGATGCTGACCTTGTGCCATGCAAATGTATGGTCCTTAGTCAAGGCAGTGTAGGCTGAACGTTGATAATCATCTTTGCTAGTTCACCTGGTTTCAGAATCAAAAGACACTTCTTGCTCTCCTGCATGTAAAACAGGGATTAGTAGTGCAGAAGTTAACTCAGACAGATAGGGAAGACTTCTCTCTCAGGGTTAAGAAAGCAAGGAATATCCAACTGTGCTAGCCTATCCAACCCTGCCTCCTAGCAGATGCTGAGGCACTGTCTGCTGTAGGGCTTTTCTGGTGGGGTTGACCCAGACTGCAGGTAAAAGAGTAACCTGCCTCTGTGTTAAGCTTGTGGCCCAAGAACAAACTCCCATCAAGGTAGTGCATTCTCCATGCCAAGGCCTGTGTGTCAAATACAAGGGGCAAACACTGATGCAAAGAATCTGCAACCTACGCAGGCAATGGGTGAGAGAAGAGGGAGAAACATGGGTAATACAACAGACCCCTTCACAGTCATATCTCTTGTAGGGGTGAAGAAAGGAACTGAACCAAGGACACCCACCCACATTTTAACACTCTCCCTGCTAGATCAGGATGAGCCTCTTTGACAGACCCATGCCAGGAGCTTGTTTGCAGGGTACTTCACCACCGACCCCTAAAGCCCTTGGGAGTATGCTGGGTACACTTCGGAGCGCCCTGCTAGTGCCTAATCTCTGCGTGAAACCAGCTCTGATAAAGAGAATCTCTGGTGGCCAAAAATGCTCCAGTGATTTTCAAGCAGACTACAAACTAATCCCCAGGATCATGATTAACATGTTTATTTTGCTCAGTTAAACAGATTCTAATGTCCAGGGCTTGGTGTAAGCATGGCTAAGAACACAGTCACTAAGCTGCCAGCTTTGGGTCACCTTTGGTGATCTAGATGGCCACCCCTGACTCTATAATAGGCCTGAGCTTCAACAGAGTGGGGAGGTGAGTTTCCTTCTAGTTTTTTTTGTTTGTTTGTTTGGTTGGTTTAATATTTATTTATTTAATTTTCCAGACCTAAAAGCTGCTCTGGTATGCCATTGAGCAGTCTTCCCAAATATAAAACCACTGTTCTTTTTAATCAGTCACTTATTGTCCTAGATTTAAGTAATATATTTTCACTTTCTCAGGTCATCTAAACAAATTTTCACAGCCCTGGAAAACTTTCTTCTTCTCAGTAAGTAGTAGAAGAAGAGGAATTAAGAGAGATAGAGAAAATATCTCTCCTCTACTTGTCCAGATGCTGCCAGATTTTGTAGTCAAGGTTTCCCATAAGATAGGAAATGAAAGAATCTTGGTCTCTTGGACATTTGTTTGCTTTTTGCTCTCAGAAGAACAAATAAGTCATGTGACTTTGAAATAATAAATGGTTCGCTTAATAGCCACTAATAAGAAAGCTTTCTTGCAATCCACATGAGACATTTCCTGACTGAAAGCCAAGGTATTTGCTCTTATATAACTTGATTTACATGTCAGCTTTCATGATTAGTGGGGGGGGGTGTTTTACAGCCCCCTTTATTCCCCAAGCATGTGATGGAAGAAAAGAGGATAAAGCATGAATCAGCTTTCAGGGAAACCACACAGCGGAATGATATCAGGAAAACCAGACCTCAGCTAGAGATCATGAAATACAGAACAGGAAATTTTCTCTTTTGCTTTCTGCAGAACACCATCCTGCTGCTGACATAGTCCAGATACCTCAGAAACGTTCTGTGCCTTTTGGGTACCTTCCCACAAACAACCATTAGGGTGTGCTGCACACAAGCAGTCTCTAACTGTGTCAGAGGAAATCTGAGCTTAATTCAAACTGCACATGGAATGCCAGGTCTTTTCTGCTCAACTTCAGAGATCTAGGCAAGCCAGTATCTCTGCCTTCTCATGGCATTTTGTAGTCACTGACATTCTCCATGGTCCCTAACGCTATGCTCTGAATTGTCATCTCTTGTGCTGTACCTTCAAAGTTGTCCATTTCCCATTCTCCTCTGGGCTTTATGTGTTTATCCAGCCCCATCACATCAATAGCTGAGTCACTCAAGGGTTACAGGCTCAAGGAATGACATAGGCAGAACTAATCCTGCCTTGGGGCCTGAAGATAGGTTAGACAACCTCTGGGTAGTTCCACGTTTTATGACTTCATGCCTTATCCTCCCAAACAGAAATGAAAGAATTTGTTCCCAATAAACAGAAAAGTCAACTGAAAACTAAGTTTTAAGGGGATCTGAATAAGTCAGAAATTTGGCCAACATCCAGAATACTTTCTGTGAAAATAAGGGAGAAAAGGGCTTTTGAAATACAGAAAAGGGGTGGAATTTTTCCTTGTTTCAAAAATGACATGTTTTTTCTTTTAAACTGAAAGGAGAGGACTGGACTAACACTTGAAGAGCATTTCACTGAAGTTCAGGAGAACCTGGCAGTACTTCTGTTGGTATGCTTTCTCCTTAAAAAAAAAAAAAAAAGAGAGAGGTTCTTTGTCTTTCATTTCCTCTGTTTCCCCAGACCATCATCTCTCTTTAGATGACTGGGTTTCTGGAGCAGGGAGCACAAGTGTGCTCACATCATTCTCAGCATTTTCAAACCTAGGAGTCGCTGAAATATCTATTTAGGGATAAGACCCCATGTTGGTATAAACACAGAAATTGCACAAAGAAGGCAGGTCTGTTGCGATGCACTGCTTCAGTCACTGCTCTACACAGACTTTTTGTGTGATCACAGATACAAACTGGGCTTGAGTCTATAAGGGCACAGTACCATGGCTTTTCATCACAACCAGGGACATCCATGCTGTCTACCTGTTATCCTGTGTGCTGGGTAAGATCTGGGGCAAGCCAAATGACTTTCCAGGCAGAGAAAATCCTGCATGGACCAGAAGACTGGCCTCTTAACTGTGGTCTGCTTACCTGGATACAACTGGCTGAAGCATGTACACTGAAATTTTGAGCCAAAACTCAAGTGGTCCAAGTGCCCCTGCTCAGCAAGGGCAACAGTCCCATAGCAGGCAATGTCATTAATGGGCTGCATGCACTCAAACCACTGTGTGTTGACCCCATGGTAATAAGTCAGTTAAATGAACATCCAGGTAGATATGTTTTCATTAATCAAGCATATGACTTTGAGAACAGTCATTGAAAACATCTAGACAAGCCTGTAAGAGTGCAGCTGTTAGCATTGCATACTGCATTATCACCACATATTTAGATTGTTATTAAGTGAACTTCCAGTAAGGCATTCTCCATTTGTCATTTTCCCCCTGGTGAATTCAGCTACCAACATCGATTTCTTCTTTTTTTTTTTTTTAATCTGAAAACTTGGCTATTAACTTTTCAAAACTTATTAATCTGTTTTCACTCCATTGGTAGCAGCTTCCCCCCACCTTCTACTTAGCTTGTTAAAGCTCAGAGTTGATTAAATGTGACACAACAGTAAAATATTACATAAGTGCACAAGAAAATTTTTATTTCATTATCAGCACAAAGTGAGTCATCCTGAATATGACACTGGCTTTGGCTCCATTTTCTCTCACTTTTTTTTCTCTGGTTTTATATTTAATCACAGCTTTTTTCTCCCTCTCTTTGTGCATATGATTTTGTTTTTCAAATCCATGGCAGAACGATCCAACTTTGTTCTTATGCTATTAATTAACACCACGCTCTACTTTGCAACATACTTAAATGATGAATAAGGTTAAATTCCAGACAATGTTCTGTACATTGCCATCAATTAACAATTTTCGAGGCAGCGCTTCATTAATAAACATTGATCAGCAGAGCCCTTGTGTGGAGTGCACTGGAGCTGAGAATTTGTACCAGAGCTTCTTTAATATGTGTGCTGGAGTGTGTGGTGTGGGTAAACGTGTGTACAAGTGTGTATGTGTGTGTGTGAAAAATCAATGCAATATCCTAGGAAACTCATCAGCCCATCATCTTCTTAAAGGTTAATTAAGAATTTGAGGAAGAACAGAGGGGCTGAAGCAGAGGTGATGGACATCCGTGTCTCTTCAGATCATTAAGTACTAATTAGGTTTGGAAAGTCTATTGAGCTTCCTTGGTCTCATCAAGCCGTGTGATGGTCCCTGGATACCTCAGTGTGAAAAGCCATCAGCACTATATCTCCCTGTATGAACAGGATGCACTTCAGTCTCAGGAGTGCCTGCTGTCTCTCACTCTGTGTGTATATGTGTCTTTTGGTATATGTCTGATTAAGTTGTTTTATTTACTGAAATAAAAACTGCATAAAAACTGCATGGAGAATACAGGCTGTTTCAGAATCATGCGTCATGCAGCTTTTTTTCTCGAAGGTTAACAAGGCCAAAAAAGGGGTAAAAAAAGGCAATAAAACTTCCTGTAAGGTATAAATTCAGAATGAGCAGGGGAAAAACTTATACGTGCATTTGAACACTCTTGCTGTGCTAGAAGTTCACTTAGGGAGGACTTCCAAACTGGCTTCCCCTTACTTACGTTTTCTGAGCTCAAGATGGAGGTGAGGCAAGGTGGGAGCTCCGTGGTGAAAACTGTCAGAGCAAGACCCCACCATGTAGCTTCAAAGAGACCATAATACGTATTTTGTTAATTACCTCTTTTAAAACTCTTAGCAAGAAATGCTGCACAGCTAAAGCCCAGAAGAATTTGCGAGTTTTTTAAAAATGCCTTCCATGGAAGGCAAGATGCTGCTTTTAACTTAATTTCCTGGCTTTTCAGTATTTCCCAGTGTACAGGTCTTACAGGGGCAGACTTTTCTCAGGATGTTTCCTTTAAATTGAATTGGAAATACAAATTTAGATGCTCAGCTATGGACAAGGACCTAGCAAGAAATCCAATCTGTGCCTGCAAGAAACCTCTGAGGTACCCAGGGACTGAGTCAGCTCTCAGTGCTAATGTGCAAAGTAGTTCAAACCAGATGCCAGTGACCAGATAGATTCTTCTGGCAACCAGTCTTGATGGC
The DNA here is from genome assembly GCA_013400535.1 of Scopus umbretta. Taxonomy (NCBI): domain Eukaryota; kingdom Metazoa; phylum Chordata; class Aves; order Pelecaniformes; family Scopidae; genus Scopus; species Scopus umbretta. The sequence goes on from VZTL01048575.1 coordinate 5,253, forward strand.
GCTATTAGAAGAAAAGCACAGTTGGCTATGATGGTTTCCTGAACTGGGTAACTCAACAATATTTGTTAATTTTTTAGGACTTTTAGGAAGTCTTAAGCTAGTGGGATGGCATAAAGCTGCTGAAAGGTAAGGGAAGAATGGGCCTGGTAGCACTTCGACATTATCAGTCCAAAGAGATCTTTATTCAGGAATATGCAGGAGGTGTCCTCTTTATATATAAAAAGCTAACCCACATCCAGTAACACACCTATTCCCTTTCTCCAGATGGAGAGAAGAATAATGTAACTTAAGGTGTTAGCCCTCATTTAATAAAATTATACTGGAAAGGTTTCTCCTCTGAACTGGCATATGCAAGGAACACCTGGTATAAGGGAGGATGTTGACACTGGGGATAGTTGCCACTGCCTTTTTGAGCCCTGCTAAACTTTGACTTTGATTGCACCCGATGGAATGGAAGTTAATGGTTCACTGGCTCAAACTGTTGCCCTACCAATACTGTGCTATTAACATTTTGGTTATTAAGAGCAAGTCTAGCTGCATTAGCAACGTCACAGGGGTGAAGGGAGCAGGCTGGGAACCACTAGGATGTGGGTTCCTTAGGATGCTTCTGGAATTAAAATCAGCTGCCTCCCACTCCCACTGCTAATGCCGCCCGATTTTCAGCAGGAGATGGCTGAATTGAAAAGCTACTGATAATGTTGCAGCCTGCACGTCTGCTCCAGAATATCAAGGACCCCTTGATAAACCCACTGCAATGCCTGGAGCACTTCATCTGCAGGCGACTTGCTCTCTGCAATATGGAGAGGATTGCCACTAATCCTGGCGCATTACTGTTCACTTGACAGAAGTCGCCTGAAACAACTTGCGTCTGTTCTTGTCCTGATTTGCTGTCGGTATTTATTAAGAGCACTGTGTTTAAAATGGCACACAATGTAGCCTGCAGATAACATCTTAAGCTTCCTGTCTATACCAACAAAAAAACAACACCCCCCTCCTGAGAAAATCTCCTCCAAACATTGTCATTCCCCACTTTGCTGAGCCATGTCGCCACTGCTGCTTCCTCCTCAAGAGGTCCCTGTGAGAGCAGTGGTGGTAGCAAGAGACACCTTATCTCTGGTTTTACTGATAACCATTCCTCAGCTGCTGTAAAATAATTTTAAAAACTGAAGTTTAAAGTCACATGGTGATACAAAATTAAATATTAACCATCCAGATCATCTCTATTTTCATGACTTCAGTAGAGAAATGTGTTAGACTGGCAGCATCTGTGGTCTTCTATTGACCAATGAGACCTTCATGTTTCTCCCCTTTCTGACATAACTGAACATTAACCTCCAAGGAAGTAAAGACATAACAGCTTCCCTGAACATTCAGTCTTAACCATTGTGCTTAGAAGTAAACAAGATTTACTGCTGAGGGCTTAATATGTGTTTTGGGTTTGGGTGGCAAGGTTTTGGTAGCAGGGGGGCTACAGGGGTGGCTTCTGTGAAAACCTACTAGAAACTTCCCCTGTGTCCAATAGAGCCAATGCCAGCCAGCTTCAAGATGGACCTGCCGCTGGCCAAGGTTGAGCCCATCAGTGGTGATGGTAGTGCCTCTGTGAACATATTTAGAAAGGGGGTGGGGGAAGGGGAACAACTGAGACACAAACTGTAGCTGGAGAGATGAATGGGAATATGTAAGAGGAACGGCACTGCAAACCCAAGGTCAGTGAAGAAGGAGAGGGAGGAGGTGCTGCAGACACCAGAGCAGAGATTCCCCTGCAGCCTGTGCTGAAGACCATGGTGAGGCAGGCTGTCCCCCTGNTTGGTGATGGTTATATGATGTGGGCCTTTATTTACCAAGAAAGAATGTGGCTTGACTTAATGAATTTTCCAGTTTCCAGTAAGGGCCCAGCAGTATTTCCACCTGGGTTGGTTATAACTTCTCCTAGCTTTTGATATCTCTTGGTTTCAATATCATCATAGATGAAGAAACATTATCAGTTTGAGTAGCAGAAGACAATTCTCAAGCACACTAGCAAAGAGAATCTGCTTTTCTGTGTCTGCTACAGAAAAACTGCAGTTCTGCCAATTCAACTCAAAACTATAATACAGAAAAATAAGTCTGGGAGAAGACGGATAATTTTTTTTTTTTTTTTAAAATAAAGAAAGTATTAAAGAACCTAAATGAAATCCCTTTTTGCTTCCTCACTAGTCCTTGAAGATTTTATCTTGCTAAGATGATCTTTCATTGTTAGTGGACTTATCAGGTCCTTAAAGACCTATTTCTTCTACTCTGGAATGGATAGCATTCTTAAGAATTTAGCACCAAACAAGCTTTTTCTTTTTCCTTTTTGTTCCCAGCACATTGGTCTCATGAAAAATTTCATCCCTTATGCATGTGAAGGATGTGTGTGCATGTGTGAGGGCATGCATATGTATCAGTCTAGCATATTTTAAGTCATTTTATATACAAATGTGCATATATATATATAGATAGATTTGTGAAGAGGACATGTCTGTATGAAGAGGGAATATTGTCATATCTGGTCCGGATGATTGTGTACTTTAGGCAGTGTGCAGAAAGAGAATGGTGTGAGTTAAAGAAGGTTTATGTTGTGGTAACAGTCCTAGACAGAAAAAGGAATTCATGTGAAGTGTAATTTTTCTGATCTCTGTAATGTACTACAAGACAAACCCATGGAATATCTTTCCCTCTGTCTCAAAATAAAGGACAGGTTTGCAAATCAAGGCCCTGTGCATCAACCTAGTCCATGCAGCATCCTCACATTTGTCTGGGACAAACCACATTTGGTATGGCAGACAGTAATGGCGTTTTCAAATGAGGGACAGATGGCTGTCCAACACTGACACTGCAGGTGTCCAAGACTTTTAATTCAGTTTCATTTGGTGGATCTTTTGATCCCCACTCCATTGCTACCACTGTCAAACTTTTCCAGAGGCAAGAAAGAATGCAGGGACAATGTGATAGAATTACAGAAGGTGGTAGAGCTATTTGTTAATCCACCAGTGAAATAAGTCTATCAGACAACACTCTGTTTCACAAGCTAGATCTCTGGGAGACAGGTGTGTGTACTGGATGTGTGTGTGTACACGTGGGGTAGTGGTGAAAATCCCCTGGCTGCAGGGGAGGGGACATTGAAGTGGACTAGCTAGTGAGTTTTAGGGTGAGAGGTGAAAAAAATGACAGCCAGATTCTGATGGGATATATCAAGGTGTCCAAAAGATTAAGACACAATGTCTGCCATAAACCAGCCTCCTGTTGGTTTCATTTTAAAACCTCAGCTCAGAGAGGGACACAAGTTCTCTGTCACCACAGAGATTCATCTGTCAATGTCCTTGTAGGTATCAGTGGGATGAGATGGAGAAGAAGAGTAAAGTTTCCTTTGTCCTTTTATTTCTTTATCCATTCCTGCAGAGATTGCAGTGCTTGGAAGTTTTAAGCATTTAAGATTACAGAGAGTGATGTCCCTACAAGGCAAAGTCCTTGGTAAGCCTAGCTCTGGCGCTAGGAGTGGAAGATGCACTGTATTACTTTTGTACACTGCTCACCCTTCATTGTGATGGTGCTTCTGAGAACACAAACCTGCCAGCAGCTGAGTATTTTGGGAGCTCTCCATGACAACAGCTACACTTCAACTTGTCTATGAAAGTTCAGGGATGGAGTCATCCTAAGCAACATTTCCTCTTGGCTGGTTCTAGGTAGCAGATATTGGTAGGCACTGTGTAACCCTTGTAGAGTTACTCAGAGCTGGAAAGAGGCAGGGAGACTCTGCTGTGTCTGGACAGCCACAGAATTTACTGAAACAAACTTTCTGTGCCCTCTGATGACAATGAAGCTTGGCTTCCTAAGGGTTTGTACTGTGAGCCATGACCCCATTTGGATTTTCTCGTGTCTAGTGAGGGGTGCGCTCCAGCATGTCCTCTCTTTCTGTACAAGCATGGTGCTCAGGACTGCACATTACAGCATATTCCTCTATGTCAGCCCTCAGCAGCATCTTCTTTGGGAACCAGGGTAGCTAGGCTGAGAGGAAGAAGGGGCTGGTTTTATGTATCTGCTCACTTCTTGAGGGTTATCAGCATTGTGAGATACAATTCTCCAGACCAGGACTACCAGTGTCAAAATCTGTCATGTTACAAGTTCATTAATCTGCATGAGCTATTGATCTAAATCTCAGCCCTTCCTGAGGAGAGGGAGAGGAAAACAGGAGAAATCATAAGTTGATACCTGGAAATTTTGATTATTTTTGAGGAAGAATCCATGAAAAGTGTTTTTTTCAACTTTTAGACACACAGCTTTCTCCAGAAATCAGGAAATATCTAAAGAATTTCAAAATTTCAAAAACTGAAGATAGGTGTGTTTGGAAAGATATTTTCCATTTAAAAAGAATATTGCAAATGCTCACTTCTGACCATCTTTTGGACATAGCTTACATTAAATTGCAAATCCTAGATATCAGGTGCTTCACCTTTGATGGAACGATATAAATAAATAAGTGGCTTTCTTTGCATTTCCTAAGAATAACTGTATTTCCTCATCCTGGCTACTCGGGATGCTAAGCTGTCCTGCTTCTCCAGAGACAGGCAATGCTGCAGGGATATATTCCCACCCATGTAACCAAAGTGCAAAACATCCTTCAAGCATTGTTCAGGGAAATTGCATATAACATTTTGACAAGGCATGTTCTTTACATTACAGATGAACTAACTCAACTTTACATCAGCAGTTTGTTCATTATCTCTGCAATTTTTATTTTATTTATTGGATGAAAGGAGGCATGATTTGGTCAGATTTGAAAGTTCGGATGTTTTTTAGTTTTCTGCGTTAGAAACAAACCTCCCAAGCCTTATCACTTTTGCCTGTCTTTAGCTGAGGTGAATAGCCTGATTCAAATTTTTGTAAATATACTTCAGCTGGTCTCTGAGAAGTACTCTGCACTGCAGAGGAATGAGTCACATTGTTGCTTTCACTTTTACACTGGGGATACTGCTCCTGCCAGGATCTTGCCATTTACTTAGAACTAGTCAGTGTCCCTTTTGTATTCCAGATTGTAATCCTTCCCTTCCCTTTGCCCCTTTCTCCAACCTCTGGAAGCTGCAGGACAGCATTTTTCTGTTGTCCAGTGGAGATAGACCTCAGTAAGTGATGTTTACCTGATCCTGGGAGAAGGAAGAAAAACAAAACCCCAGCAAACAAAACCTGTTCCCATTCACACCCCAAACCTTGAATATGGTTCCTTTGTGCCAGCTGCTCCATCGTACTACTGCCTTCTATCTTGCCATGATTTTTTTGGTGGAAAGCTGCCTATGCAATCCATGAACACGGTTGGAACAGCCCAATTTTACAAGCATAAAGTATTATGATTGCATTGATTTCCATCATAAATCATATTTTCCATCCTCTGTCTCTCTTTCCTTCCACTGACTGAATTAAGCCTTGGTGTTTTCTTTAGCGGCTGCCAGAGCTGAGGCTTGAGATGATATTAGGGTAATGATGATAAATTTTACCCTCAAGCCAAACCATTTCCACATTACAGATAATGTTTTTTTCCAAATAAGTTCTGTTATTGGAATCCAGGACCCACCACATCTGCAGGCTCAGAAGCTGCCTCAACACAGTCTTTTTGCTGTAATGGGTTTATAGATTTGAAAATTTTCTCTAAAGAAATAAATGAGATAAGAGAGAAAAGAATGAAGGAATGGAGAGGAAGAATCAACGAGAAGGAGGAGAAAAAGGGAAGGAAAGGGGAAAGAAAGGAGAAAGGACTAAGACAAAAAAATAAGGGAAAGAAGAAATAGAACAATTGGGGGGGGGGGGGAAAATAAGGAGAAAAATGAGATAATGCATGCAGCAAAACACTAGCAAGTCCACTGCTAGTTGTGTGTGACTCTGGAAAGAACCAAAACTGGTCCTCCAGACTAGCACAAGTGCCACACAAACATGCAGATCTACAGCTATGTGTTTCAGATTTCGCCCCTACCTTCTTAAAAGACCATTCCCTGGCATCTCAATCTCAGAAAGGCCTCGGGCAGACTAATTTAATATTCCTGCAGAATCTCAGCTGATGGACTAGGATGAAACTGAGCTAAGACTGACCCAATATTAGTAGCTGTACTATGGCCTCAGTCTCAGGTGGTGACTTACTGGTCATTCTAGTACTGGTTTATTCTCATTTTTCTGAAGCTACTGCAAAGTAGGTCATATTCCAGCTTTCATCTGAAGGGAATTCAGTTTGTGTAATCAGGCCTGAAGGACAGTGTCCCATGCTCAGCAGAGTATAGATTCTGGGCATGGTGACCTTCAGTACAGCAGCTAAGGGAGGCCAGATCCATTACTTGCTCTTCACCCACTATCAAAGGAAGCAGTTCACCACATCACTATGGCATCTTACAGCTGTATAACCCTGTATCCCTCACTGATGCTCCATCCCTGATTTGGAGCACAGCTCAATAAATCCTGTGCTCCCTGTGTGGCTTGTAAGCACCTAAGTGCCTCTCTGCTCTGCTCCTCACATTCAGGCCATACCTGTTTGAGTATTTTTTGGTTGTTAGTCTACTGAATAAGTGAAGTCCCCCATGGGGGAGCACAGGCAGGAATGTCTGCTTCAGCAGCAGGTGGCCCTTGAAGATCAGGATGGCTCAGAGCAACAGAGGAGTTCTAAGGAGCTCTAGTTGGGGTAATCGCCTACACATACAGACACTTCTGTAGAAACAAGCACACCTTTACTCCTACTCTATTTTTCTCATGGTTTGCCCTGCCAGGTGAGACTTTCTGAGGAAGCTGTTTAGCATCTGCCACCATTTGTGCATGCAGAGGAAGAACAGTTTCTTATCCTTGGTTCATCTTGAGATGTAAAATTGCATCTCATTTGCTTATTCTGTGACAATGGGATTCATCTGAATGAAAGCTGTGACATAGATGTCTCCATCAGAGAGAGCGACCCCAGACTCCCTTCAGAGTCAATGGAGGCAAACAGGCACTCCTAGCTTGTGATTTATTTCATCATATGGTGGACATCTAAGTCAGTCAGATGAATCTCCTATTAGTTCTAATGGGAGTCTGGGGTGACTTGCTTAGATAAAGCAGCCTGCATCTGAGATCAGATGAGTTGCATGCAGCTGTACCTTACTTCTTACTGGTCCAGCTGTATTTGTGTGGCTTACATAAGCATACCCAGTATCATTTGAGCTGGCAAATAATACTACTGCGCAATGAAATAGGTATACTGCACGGAAGAAGCAAAGAGGTGTCTGTCATAGGAAAATTAATATAATCACAGTACTAGAATATGAAATGAAGGTGGAGAAAAAGTGAATCCCACATGGTTTGCTAAAGATATTCCTTGTTGTGCTCTGACAGGAGGCACGATCTCACAGACAAAGGCTGACTTAGCAAGACAAGCCTCTGGGCTAAATTCTCCTGAAAATGACACAGCAGAGCCCATTGTTTTAAGCTCCAGAGAAGTTATGGAGTCACATCTCCCTGCAGACTTTGCCTCTTGGTCCTGGACAAGTTGATGGGTCTTCAAATTTTACCCCAATAGCTCTTTGCTCTGAACCCACACAAGCATTTCAAAACCATCTAATGAGCTAAGGGGAAATGTTAGACCTGCAAGATTTTTGTCTGGCCATTCTAGGTCTGCACAGATATTTGAGTAGTCTCAGTAGAACAGAAGCAAAGCTGGTGGTGTTAGCTCTAAGTCAAAGCCTCTCCCATCTGATGCCACAGCTCCAGCAGTAGACTAAATAGGTCTGGGCACGGGTTAAGCACTGCACGGAGAGCACCCAACCAGTTTTATTGTTAGCATGATCCTTGGCATGGTTTAGGTTGATGCCAACTAGTGCTCTCCAACACAATGCTTTGATAAGGGGGATAGCTCAGACTGGGAATGGTACCAGATGAAGTCTGGATGAGGCCACTCTGTTTTGGGAGGCAGAGAGTTTAGCCACGTGGATAAGCTTTGCTCTGTGCCACTTACCCTTGTGCCCAGAGAACAAGTCCTGGCCTGTTTGATTTAGCTGTGTAGCTGTTGCTTTATTAATCCTGTCCAGTTAAGCCAGCTACCTCCCGCAAACCTTTTTCTTCACACTCCAGGTTCCAGAAGAGCAGAGGAATATCTGACATCCTGATTCACATTTCCTCCTCCTCCAAAGCTCAGAGCTATTGTTCTTCTCAGCCCTAAGCTGGAAGATCTCACTGCAACAAGCCTGGGCAATGCTGAAATATAGCCTGATGCAGATGGTAGGGGCCAGCTCTAATTCTGGCCAACATATTTACAGCAGAGAGAAGGGGAAAAATTGGACCTGCAGAAAGTTAGGCAGGTGGCAGGCAGTTTATTTCATTGGCAGTGCTGGAGTGCCTACTTCACAGGATGCTAAATGCAGTAAGTGGTGAGGAGAACAAATTTAAGAGGGAAGAAGGAGGTGGTGAAGGAGTCAGTGCTCTTCAGGGCATGAAGGGAACATCCTGCACTTCCAGAGCAGTCTCAAAAAAGGAAAACACCCTCATGATGCTGCCTTTGGATGGTCCATGTCTTTATTATTTATATCAGCCCCTGAAGAGGTGCTCTCTCTGAGGACATGAGTCATCTGGGAAAGCCAGCAGCCCTACCATGTCCCTGCTGGAAGTTCAAGTTTGGCACAGACAGCACATCCTGGGCTAAGAGTGCCAGATGATTTGTCCTTAAAATTGGCCTAAACCATTTTACTTGCTCACCTGGATGAATCAAATTGGGATCAGTCTGACATAATCAGACCACCTGGCAATCCTACCAGCATCCTACAATAAAAACCTACCTGATACCCTGCTGCTGCAGCCAAGGCCCTCAGAAATCTGTTCTGTCCTCTATCATTCCTCAAGGCTAACTGCTTCCTAGTTCTGCTGACTAACCAAATTAGACCTCCACTTGGAATCTATATTCCTGGTATCAAGTCCAAAACTCTCTGAGAATGCAGCAGGATGCCAACACATAGGGCAGGGCTAAGTGATGCATTTTCCTCTATCCCTTTCTATCCTGCAGTTAAAAACATCAGCAAAGGCTTTATGTGTGTCCTTTCACCTGTGGAGTGCCTCCTTTTTCACCATGCTCATTTCAGGAAAGGAGGAACCACAACAGAAATGGAATTGAAGTGCAGTAATGCACAGTTTATGATGCAGGACTCATTTCAAGGAATGGATTGACCACACAGGAGATCAGCAAGGCAGACAATGCAGCTGGGGAACTGCATGACAGCTGATGCTGCAGCTGTGCAAACTAACACAGCCACAAAGGCAAACAAAAATCAGGCTTCATGGCACAAACCGATGCACCTGAAGATACTAGGAATGACCACCCCAAGGCAGTCAAGAAGAACCTGGAACCAAGTGTTCAGAAGTTTTATGTCCTGAGCAAGGCTTCTGCACAGTTCTCCTTCCTCTGCCTCCACAAACTGACAAAAAAAATAAAGGCACCATTTTTGTGTTGCCTGATAACTCTGCAGTAGCAAAGGCAGGAGTTTGATAACCATTCCTAGGATCTCACAGACCAGGTACCTAAGAGGACAAAGTCACTCTCACATTTACTAACAACCAGGATTGCTGCTGGCAGGCACACCATAGGGAGAAGGATTAGATAAAGCACAGAGAACAACCCCGTCTTCCACCTTGTAAAGGAGCATTTATAACCTGGTGCAATGGAGCATTTATAGTTACTGTGGCTGTACCAGACAGCTTCGGTCTGCTGGGCTGTGATGTTAGGCTTGGTTTTGAATGAAAAGAAATACTAAACTAGATTCTGACTATTTCATGGATGGTATTTTATTTTATACCATTTGAACAGTGCTTTGGTTTATCTTGCATTTAATTTGAAGGATTGAGCAGTTTTCCAATAAATCCTATAATAAGATCTACATGAGAAATACACTTAAAAAAACCCCCAAACCACCACCACCAACAACAAACCCCTTTCTTCTGCTGCTGCTGATAACAAGGCCTATTACTTCCCAGACTGTGTTTGGTTTCAACACCTTATACTCTCTCAGCTGCAAACAAGAGACCAAGGCAGCTCTGACTAGAGCTACCCTATAAATGATTTTGTCCATGATGTTTGTTCTCACTGCAGACATGCTAAACTCTCTGCCACATGTTTAGGTACAGGTGGTAAATAGGCTTTTGGGGTGGTTCATAGGTAATTCATAGGTAGTTTGCCAGGGAAAACCACGTTTGTACCCAATGAGAAAGCAGAACTCTTTCAAAAAAACCCCTCCGTCCTGAGGTTAATGCTTCAGTATGAGGCTCATAACATTTTTTCCCATTTAGACACAGTGGATGACATCCCCCACCTCATGGTCTTTTTTTACAGCAAAGCACCTAACCTGGGCAATAAAGCATTGCATGGGGTCATATCGCATTGGCATGCAGCACACAGGGAACCAGACCTATCCTCTGCTGTTGCCTCTCCCAAGTGCTCACTAATGTTTCCCTCTTGAGCTGCCCTGAAGCTGACAAAGGCTGACAGCTGCCTGGAGCTCCTTGGCTGCCCAAAATGAGTGAGAGTGTCTCTGTTTAAGCTAATAATGGGTATGGACTGGCCATGATTAAATTAGAAATGAAGAGGAGATGGAGATGTGGAAAAGCCTTCCAAAATGGAATAAAGAATGGGAGTGATCTGAACAAACACAGATGCCTATAACTGAGCCAGGCCCCTTCTACTCAGTGGAGAGAATTAAGCATCATTTATGAATCATCTCACCCTATCAAGGCATCCAAAATAGACCAGATGAATCACAGTCCAGAAACACCTATTTTTCTCCCCTTGCTGTAACAGCCCAAAGTAACTATTCGAGACAGAGACATTTATACTGTAGGTCGTGTAAGTTAGGTGAGATGAATTAAAAAAAAAAAATATAGTCAACAACAAAACCCTAACTGCTTTTAGGTGCAACAGGACACTTGCATAAAGTTTATCTGACACAAATGGGTGTGACTGAATGAGATGGTGCAAGGAGTCCACTGCAGGTCAAATGGAACAATTCTTGCAACAATCAGTTATTAAAAAAATGTCTTGATGGAAACAGCTTACAACTACTGCCATACAAATCCAGATGTTTTCCTTTGAAACTCATGCAGCACTTCTTGGTTTATATTGGGACAGTGAAGAACTGTGTCTTCCCTGTTAATTTGAATTTAAGGTCTAAAGACTACAGGGTTTCATGTCTCTCTTTAATTTATTTTCATCCAATATTCCTTTAATTAACAGAGGTGAATCAAGGGATTGGTTTAAATAAGGAAGAAGCAGAGACTTATTCAGGAGTGTGGGTTCTTTTGATACTCTTTTCTTCAACTTTGTCTCAAATGCCACCTTTCATGACTCCTTTCCCCTTGAATAAAGCCAACTTTCCACGTGGCTATTTCTGCTACCTTTGCTCGCTCAAATCTCATAAAAAAACATTGCTTATGTGAGGTTTCACTTGCCAAAAATAATGGGAAATAGTGGTAGGCAATGGAGAGAAAAGATGAAGCTTTTGTGTTCTGGGTACCTCTCTTTAACAAAAGCACAGCAACCTTTTTCAGAAAAACCCATATGTGCCTTTGGCACAGGTTGGATCAACAGTGCAGACAGTGGTGGATCCCAGCAGTGCATCCCAGCACATGCACAAGTTGACTGAGCCATAAAGGGAGCCAGCACACATCACCCCAAAGGTATTGGTCCCTTCTCCAACCCAGGATGAAGTCCTGCCTTCCTTCTTTTGCCAGGAGTAAACAGGATTAAATCACACTTCTGATGTTAGTAAGAATTTTTTAGGATAACGAAGCATCTCAAATCTGACAAGCATATTCCCCTTTTGGTGTCCTTGTGTTGAACCCAACAACAGTGGACTCTCATTCTTGCTTTTAATTCAGAAGCGAGGGGTGAATTTTTGAAAAAGCATGAGAAATGTAATTCTGGGGTACCTTTACCTAGATTCACAAAACACACCACAATCATACATAGAGGACCTCTGGCACAAACCTCCCGAGGACACAAGGTTTGAACCTATACCTGAACGCTTTTGTTCACAGTTTGGCCTCATCACTTGGGTGAGCAGATTCTGAAGCCAATGACTGGAGTGACGTGATTTCTTGCCATGTTTGTTTCCTTATGCACTTTTCCCCCTCTCACTTCCCTGCGTATCTAGCATTAACAAAGAAATCTGTGTGCACTGTCTGGGTTGTCCAGCATTTCAGAACTCCTGCAGGCTCCCCCACAAGTTTTTCATCTTTCGCAATGGTGGCCAGCTTGCTCTGAGCGTGGTTCCTCTCTGACTGCCACCTGTTTTGAAACTCCCACCATAACACCAGTCCTGCCATGTACAAGATAAAATCAAATGTTACTGCTTCCATTTCTTCTTCAGAAATGGGATCTCTCTACACTCCCGTCTCACTAAAGTGCTGAATTATCTGAGCTTGATCTTCTGCTAAATAACAATAATATATTTTTTACCATATCACCTGGTACTCCAAGTGATGTGAAAACTCTTTCAGAGAAATCTGCTGAGGTTAGCTGGATGTAGGTGTTTTCTGAGCATTATTTGGGTCCCTTCACAATCTAAGTTATTGTATGGGCAGAAAACCACCACCCACAGCCATCCATGCACCTGACACACAGGTAGATGCTCATAACTTGCTCTTTTTCCTTTTCCCATTCCCTCTTTCCCTCTCCATCTCCGTCTTTACAGGGTAATCACCTCATTTGGGGATTAAAGTAACAACCGACTTCATGAGGCAAAAAGCCACAAGATGGCATTACAGAACAAGTAAAGGAAAAATCTGTGCTGGAATTTGTTTTTCCCTCGCCGGCGGAGAAGGAATTACAAGCAGCCAAACGGTGCACGCTGTAAGAGGGGACAGGTGTTTCAGAGCAGCTTCCAACACAGCCACTGTCCCTTCTGTTGACGGTCTCACCTGGTTAACTCTTATTAACATTTCCAGGATTTCAGATGAAAGCCCTTCAGGAAGCAGAGGAGAGCACATGCCTCTTCACCTAGCCTTTGGTAGTGTTGTTTTCCTGTTAATGCACTGATTTTTTGTTTTTCTTTTCTTCCCTTATCCATAGTTGTACGTGCTTGTGATAGTGCTGGTTTTGAGGCCGTGTGTGGTACATCAGTCTGTTGTCCCTTGAGGTTGTGGGTATGATATAAACTGCCTGTTTGACCACAGCATGTACTGCAGATGGAAGTATATACAGGCATGCTGTGGATTAGCATGGATCCTGACGGACAAAATGAAAAGGTAGTCAAGGGAGTGTATAGGGTATGCACACACGTGCACGCTGTGTGAATAGTGTGCACACACGTAGCTTGCATGAACATGTTGAGGTTATGTGGCTGAAATACACATGTGCATAGTACAGTGGTACATCTGTACTGTGGCCACCTGTCTGCGATGTAGCAAACGCCTTCAGCGGACAGTTGTCTTGGGAAATGGTTGTAGGTGCAGTGCATATTATTTTTTGTTGTGCTGTGGAGAGCTACATTGCTAGCAAAGCACGTTACGAGCGCACGGGCATCTCTCGTGGCTTGCAGGCTCCGTGGCACGAAGAAGGAATGCGTGGTCTGGTGGGGTGTCAATTATTCTGGCAAATGGTACCTGTGTGGCCATCCTGGACACAGCCCTGTTGGCTTGGCTCTGCAGTGCAGCAGGCAGTGTGAGTGCATCAGCACTCCCATGTTTCACGTTTCTGTGGGGCGTGTGATTTACACGTGTGTGAACGTTGTGGGAGACACATACAGCTGGTTTTGGACAGTCTACTGCAGCAGTGAGAGTGGGCAGGGGGAACCGGTAACATTCAGACTGATCCTGTAACACTTGTCGGCACAGAGTGGGGAAAATAAGGGCAAAAAAATCCAACCCCATTGCTGACTTTCCCTGCAGCTGGGCAGAGAATGCAGCACTCACCAAAACGACCGAGCTGCTCACCAATACCTGACACAGGCTAGCTTATTTCTGTAAATATATATAAAGTTGCCTTTATTTCACATCGTGCATTGTCACAGGCCAGGCCAAGGAATGTATTAGGGATGATTCCTCAGAGCGTCCTGCAAATGAGACAGAGCTGAGGCTGAACATGCTTCAGAAATCAGCCATTCGAAATAAAAGCTGGGATCTCAAGACCTCTCCAGTGTCTCTGTTCTCTTTCTTATGGTCAGTGAGGGCAGGTTACTTTTCTTGGTGGCTGCTAATGAACAATGACATGCAAAGGTACAAATGCTGATTTATATGCAGTGCTGTTTGAAGGAGTGTGTGAAGAATCTCCCTTTATATTAGAAGTCATCTTAGTATTGTTATTTTTATTACTCCTATGTTTATAATTGTTACTATTATTAAATTATTTCTTAGTCAAATTGGCTAAAGGAATCTTTGATTTTTTTTTCCTTTTCTTTTCTTTTTTTATTTTCAGCTATAGAAGAGCAAATAAGTTGCTGCATTGGGGCTCCAAGGAATTGATGCAAGATTATTCCCTCTTGGGTTACTTTCTTAATGCTTTGTCCAGCTTCATTTTAATAGTAGCCATCATTGTTTCATATTTGCATTGTGCTCCAGTCAGGGATCATTTCAACACTGCATTTCCTTAAGCACAAAGCTCTCAGAAGCTTACAGGCAGAAAAAAGCAGAAGAATAAGGCACTTTGTGTACTGAGGTGTTATTTTTCATGGCAGTCTGTGCCACAGCGTTGTTCCTTTGCTTTCCTTCTCATGCCTGAACCTTTCTGGTTTAGAGTGCAGCTGCACACGGGGGCTCAGCCTGTGTAACAGTGTCCCGTTGCTACTGGGCAAGTACGGTCCCCATCCCCTGCCAACCTCCCCATGGCCATGTGGTCCTACCACCCTCCCCTTACACCAGTTTTGATGCTTTTAAGACACAGTGGTCTGTTAGTCCCATAAAAAGCTATTTTTTTTTTCATTTGCCCTGTTAATTTCCATCAATTCAGCAAGCTGATTTTGCCCAGATGAGCAACAGAGATAATGCCATGGAGGGGACACAGCATGTGTCCCCGTAAAGGGCCCAGCCTCTGCCACCTTTCAATGGCACTAAGTTGTTGTGCTCAAGCAGTAACACACAGTTCTGCCTGCACAGGAGAGCTGTAAACACTTAGGGGTGAGGTTGACCTTAGTCCATACAGAAAAGCAGCATGATCTGCCCATCTGCTGTGTGTGCAAGCATGTCCTGCTCTTTCTCCTTCCCCTCAGCTCTTTGAACCTCTAACCAATCCCAATCAGACATGGCAAAGTGGCACTGACTTCCAAGAGATTGGTTTTTGAAATGGGTTATGAGAATAGATGGCTGAGGTTGAGCAGAGGGAACATGTCAATGCCCCTGTTAAGGGAAAGGCGCTGAGATCTCGTGCCACAGGCACAAGGGCACTAGAGAATCAACACAGGATGGGCAAGAGAAGACAAGTACACAAGCACATGGAAAACATACCACAGGACACCAGGAGACCAAACTACAGTGCAAAAAAGCCATAGGAAACTACTGCAGATGAAGATTTGTTTAGTCTGTGACCCCCCACACCCCAAATGCAGGAGGATCCAGGCCCTTATGTGGAATCCCAGACCCTGTGCTACTGCTGGTATTGCTACAGTATTGCTACTGCTGCTGCAAAAGATAGATGTGAAGTAGAGAAACAGAGCAAGAGGGAGATGTCTGGGGAGCTGAGATCCCAGTAAAATGATTCCTTGGAATAACTGAAAGAGGAAGGCATCTCTAACACTAAGAGCCCAATATCACGGTTATTCATGTGATACGAAGAGACAGCTCTGCACAACGCCTTAGAGAAGAAATCCCCTCTCAGGAACATTCTGAGGTCCTGATTTAGCACAGGCTTAAAAATGCATTTCAGTCTCACTATCTCGAGTGACGCTTACTTCTGTGTGTACACCATGGCTTTCAAAAACTGCACCAGGGCACATGACAGCTTACACCCAAAGAGAAAGAAGACATAGGCACAACACAATTACTGAAGGTGTGGATTCAGGCTGCCTGAGAGCCTTCTCTTTAGTGGCTAGCCCTTTGCTACACACAACGTGGGGAGATCTTTCTGGTGGGGTGTCATCTGCTTCAGGTTGTAATGGCTTAGCCATTACAAGGATAAGATGACCACCCTTGTATGGGAGATTTTTGCTGAATCCCTTTCTTGGATTGCAGGGACTCGAACTCTACTCCTCGGAAAAGTTTATTTCCACCAGGTTATAAGCTAGTCTATAAGAGAGGGGAGACAGTTGCATCCTCTATCCCTGAACACTGTGAAATTGGTAGAGAAAAGACAGAAAAAATATATGGAACAGAAGAAAGGGGAGTGATGGGGGTATATCTCCACAGCTCAGAGATTAGAGAGCACACCTTTGAGTGGGAAAGTTAATGCATTTGGCTCTTATCCAATGCTGATTTCATGTAAAATAGATTCAGAGATTTATTTTTTTTAAAAAGAGTGGAAGAGAGGCTGTGCTATTCTTCAAGAACATACACTATGTATATGGTTACAGTAATAAGAAAGAAATGTTTTATGCAATTATTATAGAAGACAGTATGATTAGACAGGCAGAGAAAGACAGAAAGAGGCAGACGGGCAGAAATATAAAAGAAAAAGCCAGAGAGCTAGCTAGCTGTTAGGAAAACTGCGCATTATGAGAAATTATTGTGTAAAGCAGTAGTCATGTAGAACAATAGATTAGGGAGAAAGAACCCTTAGCCTGTCATTGGGAAGGAAAAGTAGCGCAAGTTCAGGATGCAGCGAAGCATCCAAAGAATGGTTGAGCGGGTTAATAATGTCACAGCGACATAATCAAATTAGTAATGCTATCTTGGCGATGTGGTCTAGTCTATCAAGGCATTTACCTGGTTACATTGTTCAAAACAATACCATTCGAGAGGCAGAGCAGTCCAGATGTCCTCCCCACTCTGTGCCCTGCACAGGCACACACCATTCCCTCCGGCGTAAACCCTCGCTGTGGGGAGGGGAGGCTTAACGGGGCAGAAATCGCTGCCCCGCTCTCTCCTCCTTGCCGTCGAGCCCTGTGCCCCGGCCACCAGCTCCCAGCAGCCTCACTGGGGCACAGGTTTGGGGAGAGCAGCCCCGCTGGCAGAGCAGCATGATGCCCTCCCTGACGAGACAGCGCCGCGAAACAGTGCTGGCTGTGGGGAAGTGGCACCAACCTCCAGGCCTGGGTAACGCCTGAAGTCCTTCCTAATGGGAAAAAGTCTACTCGGGGAAGTATCAGAAGTTTTATTATGTATCTCCTCCCCCCTGCTTCATAAGCAGTAGCACAGCCTCACTAGGGCTGCAGCCCTTGCGCATCATCCTCTGCGATTCTCTACCACTGTAGGGCTTCCAGCCTGAAAGCAAGGTAGCCTGATGGAAAGAAACCTGAGTGAGGATGCATCTGGCTAGCCAGGGGACTAAGGTAGGAATAACGGGACAAGGCCTGGTCTTAAACGGTGTTTCAGACCTGTGACACCCAAAAGATGAAGCAGAAGAAAATGCATAAGGATGGATGGGAAACATAAAGATAGAGGGATGAACTCACTTCACAAGACTAGCTATGTCCGGGCTGGAAATTTATATGGGGAAGGGAGAAGGGAAGAGAGATCTTACAAGGACAGTGACATGTGAGAGGGGCATAGGAATAGTTTTACAGTTTCAAAGAACTCATTTGGGCTGCTGCTTTGTAAGAACAAATTTCCACATGTCACTTTATCAGGCTGAGATTAAAATGTATTTATATTTATATAGTTATCTTTCATAGAAGTCCTTCATTTAAATACATATATGTGGAGTATATGTGTACGTATATGTATGCAGAAAAAAGATAATCAATAGGTCTAAGGGTCTTTTCTTCAAACTCCCACAACTTAGAAAGGACCATAAAGGCCACTGATATCTGTGTGAGGAAAGACCTGTCCCCAGTCCCCTCCATCTGCTCTTCTCTTCAAGACAGCAGGAGGAAAAGCAAAGAAATGCAATTCTCCCTGTTCCATATCAGTGAGGAGGAAGCAGCACAAAGAGTCCCCGTGTCCAACGGCAGGACTCAAAGATGGGCATGGGGCTCTCAGGAAAGGAAATAGAAAATAAAATCAAATGAGGCTTAATCCGAAAAGCAAATGTTTGCAGGGAGAAAGCCACCGCAGGGATTGTCATTTCACAAATTGTATTAATCTGGGCAAATAGTGCTTCAGAAACAGTAACTGTGATGTTTATGCTCAGTTCCCCCTCCTGACCTTATCTTCCCTCCCTTGCTCCCCTCAATATGGGCCAAACCCTTATCAGTTTGCAGCAAAGGTCTCTTCCTTAGCACTGCAATCATGCAAACCTGGAATTTGTGCATGAATCCGATAAGAAAAAGAGATGACCGAAAGGTGACTTTGTTCCTTTAGTTTAACAAGCGGCAGGAGAGATTAGTGGTGCAAGATGACAAAACAGCTGAGCACCCAGATCCTCTTGGAGCGCTCCCCATGGAGTTCCTGCACTTTCTAGGGGCTGTGTGTCTGTAAGTAGGATTGCGTTGTCATGCTCTGCATCTTCGGTCCAAAATAAATATTCAAGGCTGAGCAGGTAGAGGGAGGGTTAGAAGACTAAACCATACATAAGTGAAAAAGGGTAAGCAGGAAAGAGCAAGGAAATAATTATAATCAGGCTTGCAACACTTCCTACGCTCCTTTTTGGTCCAGCCAACACACTGGCCACCTGTTTGCCTTGTGAGATGCTTTGCTATAGCCGTAGTCCTTCATTTCAGAAAGGAGGTGATAGGACAGGATTTTTTCTGGAAGCTGACGGAATCTCTCTCCATTTGCCTATCTTAGTATTTCTCCTGATCACTTGGCATCTGGGCATCTACACATCCAAAAGTTTTCTATGTACAACTTTCACCATGAAGAAAAGGGGAAGATAGTGAAATTTCAGTTCTACGGGTGGAGCCAGCACAGAAACAATAAAAGAAAAGCAAACTTTTTTTCCTAATGAAAACTGACTCAAAATGATGCTGGGAAAAGAGCTTTTTGGTCTGTTATGCTACAAAATCATAAGCTGGGGAGGTGGAAGTAATTTTTTTTTCTGACATTCAAAGCCATTTAAACATCATGGGTTTGAACATTTCAGTTCAATCTCTAAAGCTATTGAGTTCATGTTCTGATTAAGAGAGGCAGTGAACAAAGGAGCCGAGAGTGTGTGGGGGAAGGAGGTAAAAGACTACAAACTAGCACACTGAAAAATGAGGCAGAGTGAAAAATGTATTGAAACTGTGAAAAAAAAAAAGTGTTAGAAATGTGGAAAGAAAAAAAGTTACAGAAGAAAAAAAGTTATCTACTGTATCTACCTAACAGTTCCCCCTAATCTTATCTGTCATGCTAATTACCAGATTTAGGTGTTTGTAAGTTATGCAAAGGCGAGGGTGTGTGTGTGAGGGCATGTGTGTGGCTTCTGACAATTAACACATACAACCCGCTGATTTCCCCCTTTAGCTAGAGGAAGGGTTGTGTTTGGTTTTTGTTTTTTGTTTTTGTTTTTGTTTTTGGTTTGGTTTGGTTTGTAGCTTTTTTTTTTTTTTCCTATTGAATCACCGTTAGAATGAGCTGAATTACAGGAAAGATGAGGTTAGGCAGCTCATGTAGCTTTGGAGAAATCCAATAAAAAAATCCAAAGGATTCCCCAAACCCCAGAACTCCAGGAAATGTGCTAGTTCCTGTGTATTACATTGTTTCCTTCTTAACATATTAATGTCCAATATGCAGCAATACTCAACAGCGCGCTCTGCTTTACCTTTTCTTACTAAGGCTTTCTTTCATGCAGCCTGCAGTTCTGTACAGTCTTCTGCACCAGTCTAAAGTCGCACTGAGTTTTGCACCCACATTTATCCCCCCTGTACCCTAAAAGTCACTAGCTCTGGCTAAACTGTGCTTTAGGATGTAAACGGTGCTTAAGCAGGTGAAGGTGTGCAGAGGGCAGTTATGTTGGCTTGGTAATGCAGTAAGGTGTGCAACAGCTCAAGTGACAACTCCTCATTAGCAGCTAATCCAATCGCTGCTGCTAATCCAATCAGCCTGAGTAGCTGGAGTTGTTGCTTTGCAAGGGTGGTCACTGTGCTCTTTCAAATGCCCCAGAAAGTTAAGTGAGGGCTAAAGGCCAGAGGAGCAGTGCACCCAGCAGGTTCAGGCCTGGTGGCGGGGTATCACCTGCAAACTGGCTTTGGTTCCACATGGCAAAAAAGCAACAAGCCAACAGTCAGGGCACACCTTAGACTCTTTTTGCAACAGCATAAACAAGCTTCTCAGCAGCTCAGTCTGAGTGCAGGGGACTGGAGTCTGGCCGAGGTCAGGAGGGGGATGAGAAGCAAAGGGTTAACCCACAGTCATCCTCTCCCCGGGGCCCCCACTCCAGCAAACTGCAATCCAGCGCTGACATTTTTCAGCAGTCCCATCGATATCATTCCACTGCACCTTCATTACCTCCTGATCTCTAAATAAGGGCCAGTTGGGCTCAGAAAACGGTATGCAGTGCTGTTACTGCTGATATAAACCACCAAAGTGGCATTTTAAAGATGAGAAGAACGAGCAAAAGCCCCACAAAATCCTTTGCAGTTGGGTTTAAATGAGGGCTGTAACTTCTCACACATGTCCTGCTCCCAGCCTACAGGAAGAGGCTGATTAATCCTGCATGTGTTAGGGTGGAATATTGCATTACTGGAGGCAAAGAAAACCCTTAATCATATTGCTGGTTATGCCTGAGGTCTGTTTTCTCTCAAGTGCATCACATCAAGAGCCATGCCTGGGCTACAGCACCGTCCCATGCTATTTTTCAGGTTGCAGCACTGCATCAAGGCTTTTTTGTTCTGGTTTTGGTTTAGTGGCTGACTGGCTGAGCTGTGGTTAACCTTCAGACAACCACAATCACCGAGGAAGTTTTTGAGGGGAGAGGAAGATGGGATTTTGTCACCTCCTACCTCCAAGAGAACTACTGATTTGCAAAGAGCCGCCTTGCTCCTAATCTCCCTTTGCTGCTTGCTCCAAAAGCAGGGGCGTGGAAGAGCGAATGCCATAGGCAGAATGGGAAGTGGGGCTCTGTCTCTCTCCTCCTCTACCCTCCTCTTCCACCCTAACCTGAAGAAAGATGAGTTTCACAGGGAGGGCTGTTGTCTGCACGTTCAGCCCTTTCTGAGGGCACAGTTCAATCCTGATTAGGTGTGTGCTAGCTGACAGGGCATCCTCCCAACCTCATTCCCTCCCAGTGTAGCAAGGCTGGTCATTAACGAGAGGAAAACAGACTCTCTGAGACCATACTCACTTAGGAGATCTGGAGCCTCAGGAGTCTGTAATCTCTCCCTAGGGCCATTATGGGAGTGGACAGGGAAAGAAAAACACTGTCTTGTTGACACAGTCCCTCCCTAGGAAGCCTGGGGGAGCATGTGAGAAATGCAGATGTCTTCTAGGATGACACACCATGCACCTGATCTGAGTTCCCTCTCCCAAAACACCTAAGGAGCGACACTTCCCTGTGCCAAAGAACAAAGGATTTCCTTCTGATATCAATGGAAAGTTCTTGTTCTGTGTTTTAGCCCACAGCTGAGGTTCAAATTTGCACTCTGATCGGTTACCTGTAAAAGCAGGAAAACCCCCACGCTTTAAAAAATCCCACTTTTCCCCAGCTAGGACATTTTCAGAGTTCCAAAAACCAAATAAAAAACCACAACCAGCATGGGAAGTCCTGGCAGCATCTTCAACCATCACAAACACACAGACAAAACCCGTGACAATAAACGATGTCCCACAAAGCATGAAACAAAGCAGAAATGACTTTGGGGATGGCTGATTATTGCACTCAACTCCAGGGAGGAGGAGGTGACAGAAGGAAAAGAGCCTCTCTTTGTACAAGCCACTTTGGACTTTCCCTTTGAACAGGACACAGGAGCACTGAGTCTGACGGCCTTTTTAATAGGAGCATCTGCTCTTGTTCCCATCCCAGCTGGATGGCATCTATGTGTGTTTGCTGTTAGCGAGATGTGCCATGTGTCATAAACAGGAGCGTATCCTGGGCAGGGAGCACACACACGGCTTAGAGGCCTTTATACCGTGACAGTAGGTCCATTTGTTTGGCCTGGACCCTTGCTTGGGGGCAGCAGCTGCATTCTCCATCTACTGTGGAATTTCCAAATGGTAAAGCCCCCAAGGGTAGATGTCATTATCAGGGTAATGTGTTGGAGAGAGGGTGTGGAGGGAGGGGGTTTCATGGGAGACTTCCACTTTGCTTTATTTTATTTTACTTTATTTTATTTCTTCCACTGACATCTGGAAATGAGAGTTGTCTCACTCCTACAGACCTTCTGAACTCAGGCCATCTGTGGGACCATCTTTTCCTCCCCCTCAGTGATGACCTGCCCTGCAGGAGATTGATGGCAATGGAGAGGGGGTGTAGGAAATGTCACAGGGATGCCCACATGGTCAATAGCAAATTTGCCAAAATGGGATTTCTGTCTAGTTCAGGGGCTTGTTACAGAGCTCTTAACACTTTGGTAGGTGTTCACAGGGACAGAAATGCCCAAGCAACCCTATTTATTTGCCCTAGGTCCTCTCTATTCCAACTATGCCTTTTCCCTGCAGAAACGTCCACCAGCAATTTTTAAAGAGGCTCACATTTATAGGGTCGAGCAGGGGCAGATGGAGAAGTTCATCCCATCCTACCCCTTGTAAAGGACTTCAGGGGCCACATGGAAACCTGCAGAAGCCTCTCTGCTCATCAGCAGCAAATTTAACTGCCCCATCTGCCACCCCGGCCCTCCAACAGAACATAGAACAGGCCAGTCGTTACAGCTAAAGGACAGATCATACACAAACTACTATAGGCAGTGGCTTTTACAGGGTTTAGTCCAAATGACTTACTTGCATGCAAGAGCAGTCCTAGCATGGTCAATCCCCAAATTTGAAGTAAGAGCTGCCAAAGAATGGGGGAGTGTTTCTGCTTTATAAAGAAAGCTTTGCCTGAGAAAGCTTACTAAGAGGTTTGTAAAAGGAGTCTGCATTGATTCAAGCTGGGTGTTAATAATAAATCCAAAGAGCTACAGCACTGGCTGCCCGCCACCCACCTCAGCG
This sequence comes from Scopus umbretta, assembly GCA_013400535.1. Classification (NCBI taxonomy): domain Eukaryota; kingdom Metazoa; phylum Chordata; class Aves; order Pelecaniformes; family Scopidae; genus Scopus; species Scopus umbretta. Next base: position 28,350 of record VZTL01048575.1, read on the forward strand.
AACCCGGCTGAACCTAGCAGACACAAATACAAGTCAAACTCTGTAGGCTGGATACACAAGAAGATACTGTTGTCCCATCTGTAGCAGTGTACATGCCAGTGGATATCAGCCTAACACAAGGCAAGGAGATACATGGGGAAGCAGTTGCTTTTCTCTTTCCTTCCTAATTTTTTTCTGCTCTGAGCTGGGAAGGGAGCCTGGAAGTCAGTGCCATGTCCATGGTGCTCCCAATAGACTGGCTTTGATAAGGCAAACAGGAGAGGATGCTCAACATATGCTCTCTTTGTGCTACAACACAGGGACACATGTTGTTCAACCAATGTAAGCTCTACCTCCGATGCTGACACCCCAAATTGTTTACCCTGCCTTAAGACATTGATTGATTGGGCTCTTGCTGTTTAAATATCAGGAGTGTGTTTTCCCCAGGAGCCCCCAGCACCCACACCAGGATGAATGCCCCTGCATTGTCTGGTGGCAAATTCACTGGCCATGACCTGGTTAGTGTCTCTGAGGCCTAATTGGCATCCTCTACAATCGGTCTGGCTTCGGCTGCCAGAAAAGAGTAAACTGTCTCCTCCTTTCACAGATGGGATGGGGGAAGGGGTGACCACCACGTGTCTGTGTGTCGGTGTCAGGGGATGGCAACAAAGGATGTCAAGAACATGGCACTGCCAAGGCGCTTGCATATTTGGCTTATAACCTGATGAGTGCAAGGCAGGTGGCAGAGTCTATGTCATGCCCTGTGGGGAGTGGGGAGGGAAGGGAAAGAAAGGAGGCAAAAATAAGACTGGTGCAGATGGGAAGTGCCAGCTCTTCTCACTGGAACAGAGCTGTTCAGTTGGGAAACCCAGCCAGAGAAACTTCAAAGGTCCAGGAGGGAAAGAGCAGAGCTGGTCAGTATCAGCAAGCATCTCCTGATCCTTTCCTACAGCCTGCTTCATTGCTATTTTAAAGATCTCGTTTCAATAGGAAAATAAATTAACGGCCCCGCACAATTAAAAAAAATGGAAAATGAGGAAAATCTCAGAGATTTCAAATAAGCATGTGACATGGGTGTGTATGACAGCAGGAAAGAGAGGAAGGGAGAGAGATTAAAAAAAAAACAAACCACAAAAGACTTCTTGGAACAAAACACACATGAGGCAATGCCAAAAACTTGAGAAGGAGAGTGGTTACACACTAATTTAATTCTCTAATCCCCCTACTCCTGTCACTGTTTACTCACTGATAAATGTGCAGTAGCTTCAGCAAGACAGCCACATTTGCAGAAACTGACAGCCTGACTCAGAGACTATTTACCTAAAGACCATGAATATTAAAACAGGTTTCCAAAAGGGCCCCGTCTTGAAGGAGAAGATTAGCATGGGGCCTCTTGCTGACAGACTCTTCCCTCTCCACCCCTCCTTCCCTCACTCTGTGATGCATCTCTTGTGCAAACACTTGAGAAGTATCACCTAGCTGAAGAACTGAAATATTGGAGTGATGCCCTGGAGCTGCGCATTCAGCTTTAGCCTGACAGCAGAAACACCCATCCATCCAAGACAGAAGTTGGAGTTATTTTTTGGGGTGTTGTTTTGTTTGTTCGGTTTTGGTTTTGGGTTTTTTTTAATAATTAATTTAAACCAAAAATCCAACCCAAATCTTTTTGTTATTTTTTTTCTTCCTTCTGGAAGGTGAACTATGAGCACAGAGTCCTTTAAATAGAATTAAAAAGGCAACAAAATTATATTCTGAAGTCCCAATCCTTAAATCAGTTTTCCTCTGTCTCCTATAATGGCTCATGGAATTCAACAGAAAGCTGGAAAAAGAATAAAGTAGAACTAGAAAGGGCAGGGAAAAGGATAGCTGTAAAGACCA
>VZTL01048582.1:0-11605 GCA_013400535.1 Scopus umbretta
GAGCCCATCAGCAGCACAGGGGTTCCTCCCTCCACCTCCCCTTGCTGGCCCGTGTGGATGGAGGTCACCTCTGGCTGTGTCCCCTACGAAGGGAGCCCCAAGCTACAGCCCCCGTTTCCCACCTCCCGGAGGTTAGGGCTGCTCAGATAAGGGGGTTTCATCCAACCCCTTCTCCAATAAATAGCAAACCACGCTGGCAGCAAGCGCTGAATTTCTACGGTTTATGGGATTCTCTGAAATTTATAGGAAACAGACACGGAGCCAGGCAACGGTCCAAGCTCGGGCTTTAAGTAAAGGCCTGTTTTTCTGCAGCACTAGTCTTACACATCTATAATGACTGTCTTCTGAGCACAGGAGAGCTATCGGTTCCCCGGAAAATGCAGCCTGTCCTGGGGCGGGGGGCATGTGGGGTGGGTGAGCCTCCTCACTGAAAATCCTGGGTCAAACTGTCTTGCAGAGATGGTCTGAGCTGGTCGAGGAAGAGCTTCTCCTCTCCACAGCAGAGTCCTGAGTATTTTCTCTTGTTGGTATTTTCCTATCCTTGATGCATTTTCCCTCAAAATTATCCCAGTGGAGTATTATTTTCCTCATTTCTAAATGGGGAAAATTATTCTGGAAAGTGAGCATACATCAGTCTTCTTCACTCTTCCATGGAGAACATTGTGCAGGGAACACGTTCAGGAGGAAACAGCAGTAAAAGAGCCAAGGTAGGGATCGCTAATTTATAGATAAGTTTGGGGCAATAAGAGAAGTCCCCTTCCTAAACACCATGTGCAAGCAAGGAGGAGGTTTTTGGCATGCTGCTGAAGGCAGAACATGTTTCTGCCTGTGAAGGTGGGGGTTTGGCAGCTTCTCCTGGGGCTTGCTCCGAGACCATGCTGGTCCACCTCACCCTGCAGACCCAGGAGCTCTTTCCACCCTCCTCCAGTGATGTCCTCTCCCATGAGTTTTGCAGGTTTTGTGCCCTGCCCCTCTCAGCAGCGCTGATTTTTGGAGCAGAGCTGATGCCCAGGAGCAGGATGTTGGCAGGGACCGAGGTTCTGCCAGGGGAAGAGCTGAGGGTCACTCGTCATGGCATCTGTGCCAAATTTGTGTGCACAGTCCAGAAAAACCAGCCGGAGCTGCACCGATTTGCCTGCCGCGGGAAACGGCTGAGCAAGACCTTGACACTCGTTGGGTGAAGGCACTGGCGGGATGTCCTGGTAGGACACCAGCAAGGGGCTCTCCTGAACTCGTGGGCTCTGTCCCAGCCCTGAAGCTCTCCCCTTTCCAGCTCACAGGGGCTGTGTCCCCAGCTAGGGATGCTCTCCAGCCCTGACACCCCAGGGAGCTGGGCTTGACCTCAGGGTGAAGTCAGCAAGCTGTGCCACCAAAGGGGCTGTCCTCCCTGCTCACCAGTGAACTTCTGTGGGGAAAGGAGAGATGGGAAGACGGGAAAAAGAGAAGATAAGAAGAAAAGCCTTCCAGGAGAGCGAGGAAGTAAAGGAGCCTGGAGGACTGCACAGGAAAAGCCAAAGCAGACAGGGAAGGATAAGGCAGAGGGGATGGGATGTGTTTTAAGGCACCCTTGTGAATCTGTTGGGGTTGTCCATAAAACGCTTCTTTCTTTTCAAGGGTCTTTCCTCTGCCAGGTGTATATGAAGCTAAAAAAAACCAACCAAACGTCGAAGAAACAACCCCGCTAACCCAGCCCAAAGCAGCAGCCGCTCCGATGACGGGCTCCTCCCCGGCAGCGTTTGGAATGGGTCCAGCCAGAAAGCCCATTGCACCAGCTCCTCCTTCCCCATCCGTAACTAGTTCCCACTCCTCAAAAGCCCCTGGACCCCTTTTTATCAGCTCAGCATCTTTGAGCTGAGCCCATCTACTGCTTTTTGGAGACCTGGGTGCACTCCGCTGGCTGACGACACCCACATCAGGGCTCTCAGGTGAGCAGCATCAGGCCCTGAAGATGCCTGATGGGCATCATGCCCTGCTGGGCATCACACTGCCTGTGCCAGGAGCCCCTGCTTTCCCCCGCAGCATTCCTAGCCGCTGGAGAGGTCTCACCATTGGCTTCGCTGCCTTCTGCCAGCCGTGCCTCTTGATAGAATCGTGGAACCACAGAACGGTGTGGGTGGGGAGGGACCTTGCAAGGCCATCTACCCCAAGCCCCTGCCGTGAGCAGGGACATCTTCAGCTAGGTCAGGTTGCTCACAGCCCCGTCCAACCTGGCCTGGGATGTTCCCAGGGACGGGGCATCTCCCACCTCTCTGGGCAACCTGTTCCTCTTGCAGCGGTACAGTACAGTTTCAACTTGTGCTGAATTTTTTTGCCTTGGTCTTTCTCTTAAGGGTTTCAAACCATTTCTGACTGTTGAGGTCTCCTGTCGTTAGAGTGTTTCCTTCCACTGCAGCGCCTCTGAAGCCCCTGACTTGTCCCATTGCTGTCACCTCCCTCTTGAGACCAGCAGTGACACGGCAGTTGAGTTATTTACTCCAGGAGTTTCAGTCCACAACCTTTCTGCCCAGCACAGCTGATGTATCCCTGTCCCTCGAGCTCCACCTTTCCACCTTCACCTCTCTCCATCATTCCTATAGGATGCCCTGTAGGATGCAGCCCGGACCCTGCAGAGAAAGCGCTTCTGCTCCGGAAAAGCCGGATTTTTGGGGACAAACACCAAAGAACTGTAACTGTTGCTTTCCAACCCCCTTTCCTCTGGGCTGGGGAAGGAAGGTGGTGGAGAGCACGGGCTGCTCCAGCATCCCAGTACCGTCACGTGCCGGCGAGCAGCATCTCTGGCCGCTCTCCCGCTGCTCGGGGGGCTGTTGTCATCTGGTTCCCATCAGCCGGGCAGGCTGCAGGCAGCTTTCCTCCATCTGACACAGCTGCGGCTGCCCAGGGGAGCAATCTCGCCTTCCCAGAGCCTCCAAGTTAAAGGGCAAGAATTTCCTGCACGCTTTTTTTTTTTTTTTTTTAAATTATTATTTTATTTCATAAGAAATTTCTGAGTGAGTGTGTGTGTGTGTGTGTGTGTGTTGTTTGTTGTTCTTACACGGAGACAAAAGAGGAGGATATGTCAAAGTGGGGCCATGCTGCAGGGCTGGGGCTCTCTTGGAGCATCGCTGGCCGGAGCAGTCCGGAGCCTTCCCTGGCCCCTTCCCTCTGCAGCCTCGGGGCAAAGCCAGGACCAGCAAAGCCAAGCCCACGGCCCCACTCAGGACGGTGTTTGTTCAGTGGTGCACGCCACGGGAAAACACGGCTCCTGCCTGCCAGGAGCAAAGCCGGAGCGTGGGCAGGGGTTAAGGGAGGCGGTGGGAGGCAGGCGGAGGCAGCCCCTGCTCGCGAGCCCCAGGGAAAGCCACGCCACGCCACAGATAATTACTGAGCTCATTATTTTCATGTGGAAGTAGGCGTGGTTGTGCAGGCAGCCGGTCTGCCCGGCTGCCCGGAGCCCCCCGGCATCGCTGCCTCTCGATGGATACAGGGTTCGGTTCGGCAAATCTGCCCGTGAGGAGCAGCTGGGTGCGGGAAGGGGCGATGCTCCATCGAGGCCGCGGGAAGGGGCGATGCTCCATCGAGGCCGCGGGAAGCCGTCTCCCTGCCCCCTGCAGAATGAAGCCTTTTTAGCCCTAAATAGCGGGGGTTTAGCCCCACATTCGGCGATCGCTTTCCTTCATGCCGGCTCCGCCGCTGCCCGGCAGCCAGAGCTCGGCCCTTCGGGGTGGGGGGGTAGCAGGGCAGGTGGTGCGGTGCGGGGGAGCGAGAAGCTGGGTCCCACTGCCATCCAGCATGGCGGGGGGGAGGAGAGGGGCCGACAAGTCATTCGCTGCTTTGTGCCTCAGTTTTCCCAAACTGATAAAACCCCCCAAGAGCTACAGACGCACAGCGTTGCCTAAGAGCAGGATATCCAGTAAAAACCTGGGTTTAGCAAGATTTATGTCCTGTGCTCTTTTTTTTACCAGGTGACCGAGGCCCGAAGGGGGAGAAGGGGGAGCGAGGCGGTGGCACAGGTGAGTGCTCGCTCGCGGTCATCTCCCCGGTGCTCCGGGCAGGGTTTCGGTGGTGTTTGGGGGGGGTTAAGAGCCTGTGGGAGAAATGCCTGCTGCACAGCAGGCAGGAAAGCAGTGGTTGCTGCCGGGACAAGGCTGCTGAGCTCCACGCTTGGGTTTTCCTGCCTGGACAAGTAGGAGCCGGAGCAGCGGGAGGGATGTCGGCAGCATGCAAGGACCGAGGATGCTGAAGGAAAGCGGTCATGACCTTCAGGCAGAGCCAAGCGGAGAGGAGCACCTTGCTCTGCAGCCCCAGCAGCATGCCGAGACCCTGGCCAGGTCGATGGGGTTGGGTTGAGGATGCCCAAAGCCTGCTCGGACTTTCCGCTCCCCGCTTCTTCCCGGGGAACAAATAAGGATCAAGCTCAAGGCTGGGCTCGCCTGCCCGTACGGGCGTTTTCCTGGCAAACAGCATCACCACCAGAGCTGGCAGCGAGAGGAACGAGGGGCTGGAAGGGCAGACCTTTTCCACCCATCGCCCCACAGCAGGACTGGCCCGAGGAAGCGTTTTTCCAGGGCTTAAAGATGGAAACGCTCATTTGGATGGAGGCACCTGGGCCACGCCGTGCTGCCGACCGTGGCCGTGGCCGTGCCCGGCAGTGCTGCCGTTACTTTGGGATTTCCTCTGGGGCCAAGACCAGCACGTGCCCACCGATCCCAGAAGGCACTGGCCCTCTGGGCTGGCAAGCCAAGAAATACCAGGGAATGAGCCCAGGGTCAGATCCTGCCCACCTTCTGCTGCGCTACGGCTGTGCCACGCAGGGAGCTCGTCCCTGAGATCCCTGGCGATGCTGATGGTTTCCTCAAGCGTTGGACATCCCTCCTGCCTCGGGCGCCCACGCAGGGGCTCCAGGTCCCTGCCACCAGCCACCACGACACCCAGGCGGTGCCAGGCAAGAGCAAGGATGCGGCAGGGCTAGAAGGGGAGCAGCCGCAGAGGCAGCCGGGGAGCGGGGAGCACCGCGGTGGGATGCGCCAGCACCCCAGCAAGGACCTCCACCACTGCCTGGTGGGTGAGCGTAGCTGGTTCCCGTCCGCACAGTACAAATGATGGGGTATGTCACTATTTAATTCCCTGGGATAGACGTACCCCACATCTCCGCCCTGGAAACTCAATGTTTGCATCCATACTCCCAAACCAAAAGGACCGGAGCGGAGCAGGGGCAGTGGGAGAGGACAGCGGGGAGCTCAGGGAACCAGGGGCAGATGGTCTCCATTACCAGGGGGGAGATGATATCTCAGCCCAGCTGCAAAGAATCAGGCCCTTGTTTTCTCAGCCACCAGGGGTTATTTCTCCTCTTTAGCTTTTTCTTTCTTGTTTTGCTTTTTTTTTTGGGGGGGGAGGCATGTCGAGGGCTTCGGAAGTGATTGCAGCAGCAAAAACAAATGCACACGCACAGGATGAGGAGGAAATGATGCTTTTGGGGTTTATGGGGTATGCTGGGGAGGAAAGGGGCCAGGGAGCTGCTCAGGGATGGACGGGGCCGGGCTGCTTCGCAGGCAGGGCGTTGCTGCAAGCCGAGAGCACGGCTGGGGTGCTCCTGGAGCTGCAGCCCCCGAGGGCCTGATCCCGGACAACCTTCTGCAGCACAACAAGGTGGACAACCCCGTTTGGTCCCGGTGCAGCTCCCGATGGCTGTGCCAGCTCGCTGGGGCCAGGACCTGAGCGCAGCCCCAACTCCAGCTGCAGCTTTTGCAGGCAGAGCTGGATGGTTTCACAGGGCCCATGGGCACCAAAACAGCCCCCGGCTGGGCTGGGCTGGGATGAGCTGGGCTGGGATGGGCTGGGATGAGCTGGACTGGGATGAGCTGGGCTGTGGGGCAGCTGGCACTGGTTTGAGAGGAGACTTCTGGGTTTTATTAGCTTTTATTAGCCCTCTAAGAAGTGCTTGTTGGAGGCTAAGTGGAAGGGCTGTGGCCAGGACTCACGTGGCTGAGCTCTGTGGCTTTATTAGCAGCCCTCACCCTGCTGATTAATGGGAATATCCTCGTGGTGCCTGGATCCGTGCCCTGATTGCACATCTCTTCCCCTCCTTGGCGAATTGGTCATTGTCCTCCAGAACACACAGGCTCTGATGAGCATCCAGCAGAGAGCCGGGGTGAGGATGGACTCGCCGGGGGAGGAATGAGGACGCTGGGATGAGCGGCAGGCTTGGGTTGGAGATATGGAGCTGCTCCTGGTCAGGATGAGCAACCAGCTGATGCTGGATATAGGGAGCTGGTCCTGGACCACCAGTCACCTGCCTGCTGTCCTGGCACCAGGGAACGCCGGTGGCTTTGGAGGCAGAGCTGGATGGTTTCACAGAGGGGATTACTGCCTGCTGGGTGGTGCCGCCGGTGCCGGTGGCCGGGGTCACCAAACACATGGAGCGGGGAAGGTGAGACTCGCCACCTCGACCAGAGCAGTGGAGGAGAAGTGCTGGACCCTGGGTTTCCCTGGCTGCATCCCGCCCTCTGCTTGCTCGCCTGGAGCAGGGAGGTTGGGCTGGCTCCTTAGCAGGGGACACCAGCGCTGGACCCAGCACAAGCTTGGCTTGGCAGGACCAGCTCCCCTGGTAGCTCCAGGCAGCGTCCGGAGCTCCGGTGCACGTGTTCGACTCAGAAGAGTCACTTCATCTAGCCCTCAGATGACACCATCCCTGGGGTGAGCCAAGGCAGCTGCTTCGGCAAAGCTGTGCAGTGGCTGGGAGGAGACATCCCATCCCAGATAGCAATTGGGCTTTGTTACCAGGACTCACTGAAGAAGGCAGCTGGCAGCACCCCAACTGAGCCCCTTGGCTGAGGTGTGATGCCAGCCCTCCGGGTCCGTGGCAGAGCTGTGTAAAATATCAGCGAGATGGTTCAGGGACAGCACGAGATGTTTCCTGGCTTCTCCATGAACCCGATGCTCTGCTCAGATCCAGGAAAACGTGCTCAGGGTTTCCAGACCCCTTCTTCAGCCTGACCCCGAGTGGGTCCTGGAAGTGGGAGATTAGTCAGTGCTGAGGCCAAGCAAGGACTGTGCTTTCTGGAGGTCATTGGAAGAGGTGGCCCTGTTCCCACTGGGAGCAAGCCAGGGAAAACCCAAAGCCTGAAACATGAAAAAAAAAACAACTTTTGTGCAGGTCCCAGCCAGCCAACAGTGCCAAAACCCGTTACAACTCTGTGCAGCATGTCCCAAACGCTGCTCTGGTCTCTAAACGTGCTGTTAACCCTGCACCTCTCAGCCCCGAGAGCCTGGGGCCAGCTGGGACCCTGCTTTGCCCACCTTGGCCAACCTCATGGTCACCAACTTGGTTGGCCAAGGTGCCTGAAAGGACCTCAGCTGAGCACAGCTGCCCATGACGTCCCGCCACCATGGACTCAAAGCAGATGTTGGACCAATGTCAGGTTTTACCCAGCTCTTGGCAGCTCCGTCTGCACCGGTCACCTCTTGGTGAGCCGGAGACCTTTTGGGTTCATCACTTAAGAAGCAGCCATGGTCCATGTACTGGCAAAATCACAGACAAGAAGATTTTCTTCCCTTTTGCATTGCTGGGACTTTGGTGGAGGCTGTGATTGTGGTGGTTTTGGTGGCGTGGAAGCAGGGCGCAGCCCCCCAACACCCTCGCTACCAGGATCCAGCATGGGAGGTAGAGGATGAGCTGGAGCGTTGCGATGGTCATCAAGGAGGAGACCTCGGTCTGCCTGGAAATGCTTCACGCAGCAATCCAAACCCCACTTGTCTTCGCATTTGAGAAGTAATGTCATTGAGCATTTCCAATGGGAAAGTGTGTTTTGATAGGGGGGAAAAAAAACCCAACAAACCCTGGCTTTGAGAAGAAGTGTTTGAATAAAAATCTCCAAGCAGCTGCAATGCAACCTTGTTCGGGGGAGCCCAGCTCCACCCTCAGCTGCCGTCCCAGCCCACGGTGAGTCACGGAGCGAGCCCAGCTGCCTGACGGCAATTTTTCTCTGTTCAACCCCATTCTCATCCCAAATAATGGAATTTGTGGTTTGTGCCTTTCGCTGGGTTTCCTGGCTGGGGGTGGAGGAAGAACCATTGTGGTTTGGGTTTGGTGCTCAGCTCCTCAGTCGTTGCCCTGTCAGATAAACCACCACCACCACCACCCTGTGCCTCTCCCTGGCTGAAGGATGAAGGGCGACCATGCTGGTCTCCCCTAGCAGGAGGGTGGTGATGGGGGGAGGAAGGCTGAGCAGCCACAGAAAAGCAACTGGGAGTGGAGGGAGCAATGCCATGGTGGGGAGGAGGACGAGCCATGTCCCCCCATCCCAGCTGGGCATTTCAGACCGACGTGAGCCTCCCCTTACCATCCCCTCACGCATGAAGTCAGGATCCACCCGGGCAGCATGCACTTGGTCTGGGGTCCTCTCTCCAGGCTGGAAGAGCTGCCTCATCACCTGCAGTGCCCTTTGATAGCCCCGTTTGGAAACTCTCTGTGCCCTGGTTCTGCTGGCATCTCACTCCTCCCGTTGGTTGATCAGATCTCTCTTCTCATTGCAAGCCTGAGCTGTCTCCGTTTGGGCTCACCTTAATGGTTCCAGGACTGATCCTTGCTCGGTGCCTGCCCTCTCTGCAGCCCTTCTAGGTTGCGAACAGGTTTCCCACCTTGGCTTGACCATTGCAAGGCTCAGCCTCCTCCAACAAAACCCTGAGTTTGATGGGTCCCCTCCAGCACCATACCCAACAGTGGTGGGGTGTCCCCAGGTCTCCTGGAGGTGCATCACCCAGTGCTTTCTGCAGCCGCACACACCACGGAGAGGTCACGGGAGGTGGTCCAAGGTGGGCTAGGGGCAGCGCTTGGAGATGCCACCATCCCCGCTCTGACCTCCCCCTCTCTTCCCACCTGCAGCTGCCGAGGAGGGGATGATTCGGCTGGTGAACGGCTCCGGCTCCCATGAGGGACGGGTGGAGGTCTTCTACGACCGGCGTTGGGGCACCGTGTGCGACGACGGCTGGGACAAGAAGGATGGAGACGTGGTATGCCGGATGCTGGGCTTCCGAGGCGCCGAGGAGGTGTACCGCATGGCCCGCTTCGGCCAAGGTAAGACCCTTCCATCTCTCCTCCCGCCTCACCCCGCATAGATACCTGGGCCCAGCCCATAAATAAACCAGAGACAACCCCCCCACACCCAAAATGAGCCTGGAGGCATCCAGCATGTCCCCCACGAGCAGGACAGGGGCTGCGGTGGCCCGAGAAGCTTCATTCTGGTCAAGCAGCGGTTTATTCAACAAGGCCAGCCCCAGGTGTCTCCAAGTATTTTGGCGCTAGCTTGCGGGACCGCGTGCGAGCACATCGCTGGCGCTGGCCCAGGCGGCTCCTTCCCCTGCTCCAGCTCCCTCCGCACGCCCGCCCTGCTGCACGCTGACTCAGCGCCGGAGAACTGTCCTCGGGCTTGTTGTTTTTGAACGAACACTTCGGTTTTTCAGCCGGATGTGACTTTTGAGATCTATTTTCTTTTTAGAATAACAAAAGGGGAAAAAAAAAAGGAAAAGCTTTTAAAAACATAGGGGAAATGTCAGGAACGCTTTGGCAGGCCGAAGGGTGGCCTTTGGCCGCAAACCGTTGGGATGGGGTGTTTCTGCCCAGACCAGCTCTCTTTCCATGTAGGCTTTTTAACTCCTTGAGTTGCCTTCTCTCCACTGGCTCGAGGCTGCCAAGGAGATGATGGATCCCAAAAGCAGGTAGCCACCACGGCCATCATCTAGCCATCAGCATGCCGGTTGGCCAGACCTTCTCTGCAAGCACAGCTGGATCCTTCCAAGAGTTCGTGTCCTTCACACCAGCCTTGGGAGACCTCAGGGCTTGTTTCATCACCAGTGCCTTGGTTGCCCACTCCTGGGTTTCTTCCCCCTGTCTCCCACCCTGGTCCTCTACCACCCCCGAAGCTGATACAGCTGCTTGGGATCCTGGCACGCTGTAATCCAGAGCCCCTGTTGGAGGATAGGCTTGACTTGGGGTGTCCCAACTGGAAAGAGCTGCTGCTCCTCCTCCCGTGACCCCCTTGGCATGGCAATGAGAGTGCCCGAATCCCCCAGCCCAGCACTCCGCAGATGCCCAGCAGCTGCAGAGGCAGAGCCTCAAAGGTCCTGCCACACCACGGTGCCACCTTTGGTCATCCCTGAAGGGGCAGGAGAACCCCATCAGTGCCCCATCTAGCATGGTATGTCAGTGCATTGCCATGGCCACAACCCCCACATGCTGGTGGCTCTCCTGGGGGTGTTTCCTCCAGAACAGGGATTGTGTGTCTACAGGGGCTTGGTAGCCCCCAAAATCTGGGACTACCCCACTGCCACATGCCGCATGGACTGTGCTGCGCCCATCGCCTGTGCAGACAGACCTGGGGTCCATGTTTCTGCACGCGTGAATGGGGAGAATCATCGAATCGGGATGGTTTGGGTGGGGAGGGACCTTGCAAGNTTTCATCCACCGGTACCCCCAGGTCCTTCTCCACAGGATGCTCTCCATCCCTCCCTCCCTCCTTCTGTATTGACATTGGGGATTGCCCCAGCCTAGGTGTAGAACCTTGCACTTGCCCTTGCTGAACTTCATGAGGACCACATGGGCCCACTTTTTGAGCCCATCAGGGTCCCTCTGGATGGCATCCCATCCCTCCAGCAAATCAGCCGCACCACTCAGCTCGGTGTCATCAGCAAACTTGCTGAGGGCGCGCTCAATCCCACCACCTAGGTCATCGATGAAGATATTAGTGTTTGTCCCCGCAGGGACCTTTGGGGGACGCCCCACGTTACTGTGAATAGCGCCCTTGGGGAAAAAAAATGAACCGTGAAGGTAACGGAGGGGTTTGCCAACCCACTGCTGGGGGGCTTGGTCTGGGGAACGGACACCCCCCCTGTCCCGGAGGCAGCGACCCCGGCACAGAGCTTGGGCGACAGCGATTTACAGCGATGGGGAATTAGGATGTGCCACCAAAATTTGTGCCGACCGAGGAGAGCGGCTGGGATGCAAAGTGTAAAATTACAAGTTTCAATATTTCTTCGTGCATGCGGGGTGTCCCAGCCAAATCGGAGCACCCAAATGCGGTTTCACGGGGGGGGCCTTCTCCCCTTCAAGCGTTCAGATACTCCACGATTGGACTGATCACCAACACCCAGGTTACTGATCACTAATCATAGGAAAACTTCGCAAAGCAACTCTATTTTTGCAGCATTCTTGCTGCTCACCTACTGATCCAGACATCTCTGGAGCCGGTCTTCCCTGAGTTCCTGATCTCCAACACCAGATTACGCCAGGAGGGTCTCAAAGCCGTGTCGGAGGGGGCTATAGGATGCTGCCATTATCTTGGTTGTCCAGGAGCGTCCTTCATCCTCCATGGACAGCTTGAAGCTTCCAAGAAGCAAAATCCTTATTTCTAGTCCTTTAGTTTTACTCAAGCATGCCAAATAGGAGTGTCTCTGGTAAAACTCCACTACCTCTCGACATTACAGTGTATGACGTCAGCTAGTGTATATGGTAACAAACTTAGGACACGTTGCTGTAAAGAAGGATCAATATAATAGCTATGGGAGGGAATTGTCATAACGGATGAAGCCCTTTGTTCAAGAATGGCTTGAATTGCAGATGACACCAAGCTGG
>VZTL01048602.1:0-18500 GCA_013400535.1 Scopus umbretta
ACACACACATATACATGCATGTAACACAGATAGATCAGTATCGATAAGGTTGCAATGGGATACTCAGATCAGTGTTACGTACTAAAGATAAGATTAAGAAAAGATGGCTTTTAATAGTTATCCTTCTTCCCCAAGCTGCAGTATCTCCCTTGATAGAAGCTTCCAATAGACGCAGTCATTTTTCTCTTCCCACCCCCATTCCTGCCATTTCATCCCCAGTCTCTTCTTTATAATAACCAGACACCCTTTACACTGCAGCTTAAATCAGTAGTTGTTACATTTACACATAGATTTTTACCACCTCATCTTTCCTTTAAAGGGAAGGTGTTAGCACCTTACAGGGCATCATGTGTTATATAGGGTTAACTTTAAGCAACACTAGAATAGAGCTGTTAAGTTTGGTTGGCAGACAGGCACCTGCTGGAAGCAGCATGCTCTTTCACCAGCATTTCTTGCTGCTGGGATACCCACACTAGGTCTTTCCACATCTTAGACTCTTCTAACTCCTCTATCAGATCAAAACATTCCCACGCTCCTTTTAAGCATGTGGCAGCAACCAAGTAGAATGCAAATTTTGCCATTTCTTCCCCCACCCCTTTCTTTTGGAGTTAATATTTCAGCCGGGGCAGGATATCCAAATAATGCAGTTTCCCAACTCACCGGGGAGGTCACCAGGGCCAAACACCGTGTGACTGTTCCGCACGCCTGCACTTGGGACCAGCCAGGCACCTGTTCCGTCTCTTCCTCACTGTCCTTCCAGTGAGGTGGTCGCAGCAGGATCCTGCTGACTACTCCAACTGTAACACACCAGTGCATTTTAACCCTCCCTGTTGGAGGCAGCAACCTGCGCCATCCTGCACCTACTGACAGGCAGCTCTCTGACCATCCCTTTCCTGGAGGAGAAAGTGTGAGAGGTTGGGACTGTCCCAGACCTGTCCCTATAGATGGAGAAAAGCACAGCGTTGCTTACGTAAAAGTTTTATTGGAAATTCTTTGAATACTTGAAGTACATTGGAGACTATTTCCAAAACAATACAATTTAGGAGCCTTCCCCTTCACCCAAAGTATCTGTAAATCAGCAGCTACATACATACTGTCCTTGATATAGAATCAAGCAGACAGCTGCTAAAATAAACAGCCTTCATAACACGATTTGTGGCAGGCCACATCAGCAGCTAGATCCTTCCTGAAGCAGAGCATTTGTGCAGTGGTCAGGGAACTCTAGATGTAGCAACTATGTGTTGAAACTGAGGAATGTCCAGAAAGAGGCACATAACTCAGCCCTAGAGAATCTCTTTATTGCTGTGGCCATCCAGCTCAACACTAGCAGCTTATATAGGCAAATTCCCAGCCTTTTGAAGCAGAAAAAAAACATGCCACACTGACATTCTGCCTTACAAGATGTGGGAGGTGTAGCCATCTTCGGGACTGCATCAACAAATGAGCAGAAGTATTTGGCTCGGGGGACCATCTGGACAGGCTTAGCACGAATGGCATGCTTTCTGCCAACTCCATAGCTTGTCAGTGTGAGAAGGACTGTAGTAGCGCTGGCTAGATGAAGTTCAACCTAATCTATTCTTCTCCATGAATACAGCATGAACCAGCACCGTACCCCATCTCTGCTGCTTTGCAGCCCAAACTGTATCACTTTCCCAAGCACAACCTGTACGTTAAGAGGAAGGTAACAGCAACCACCTGTCTGGGAGCTACTTCCTACAGGATGGCAGAGGCCAACTTCCTGAGCAGAGGTGAGAGCCAGCTGATCCGATAATTCCTTGTGTTCCTGCAACCCTTCCCACCTGTAAAACAAGGTGGCTCTTGGCTGTGGGGTTCAAGTATTTGTTAAAGCCTGTGTGACTTAAGCCCTCTTGTGAGCTGTCCATCTTGGAAGCTTCCTTAAATGTCTGTGCATTTTATTTTGCAAGGGCTAAGCAACTTCTGTGTGAGGTTGCTGAAAAGCTGAATTGGCCAAGTAAGCTAAAAAGGTTCTGGTGGGTAGCTTTCCTTCAATAAAGCTCTTACCTAGAGTTTTAGAGCTCACGTGGCCTCCCACCGAACACACTGCTCAACAAAAAAAGCTGGTGAAGTTCAAAGCATTGTGTTGCTCTGACCTTACAATAAGCTCTATTCAGAACTTGGTTCCTTGCTCTAGCAGTGGCACAGAAATAGTGTTCTAGAGAGGAGGTGGGGTTCCCCCATCAGCTGCTAGCGAAAGAAAAAAATTAGGAATGCAGCTAAGTTGAAGGAGCTGCCACATTGCACTAACTCGAAGGCTGGTTACTCAGTTGCTCTAAGGAAATTAAGATGGTTCCTCAGTACTGAGGCAACACAACCCCACTTCTGGAGAAAGAAAAAAAAAAAAAAAAAAAAAAAAGTGTTTTAGGACAGTAAGGGGTCTTGCAGTTGCTCACTCTAGTTACACATGGGAGGAGGAGAGAGAACCACAAGAAGACCTACCTTATCTACGTTTCTGTTTAGTGTCACTGTTTCTCCTCCCATCCTTACATCAGGCAAAAGACACGCAAGAGCCAAATCAACCATAGAGCACTGCCAGCCAGTCACACTGCTGATAGCCAGATCATTACAAAAATAAAATTTCAGCTAATCAAAAGCCAGCTGATTAAAAAGTACCATAAGCTCCCAAAAAAATGTGCTTCTTTAAAGAAGCTGCCTTCTGAATGGCTGAAGAACACTGCAAATTCATCCATGCCTATCAGAATACAGCTTTTTACCAAGTCCCTGCCACTCCACTACACTGATGTGTGCATTTCATTCTATCAATGGGCCCTGACTGGATGTGACGGACACATAGTCCCTGAAACAGAGTATTATATTAGAATAATCAAGTCTGTCTTATAAAATAAATATCTTGGATATTTTCCTGCAAAGAGAGACCAGTCTCACTGGCCAGGGTTCCATGGCACACTTGCTGTCTGCAGTGATCCAGGCAGAATGACCTGCACTACTACATGAAAACAGACCATCTTTTAAATATAGGTTTCTTTAAAAGCAATAAATATTTCTTGATTCTTAAGATTATCTATTAACCATAAAGCAGGAAGGTTTGCAAGGGTTAGAGGAAAGAATCTTGGACTAAGACTCCTAGTTACATAACCCTAAAGAAATAGGATTCCTAGTATTTACAGTTACATTTCAGAAGCAGAGGCTATGAATTCAGCATCATCGCAGCTGCCATGCGCAGGCTTGCCAACAGTCAACACTGGTAAAGTCAGTGTGGCCGAGTGTCAGTACACTCAGGAAGGAAATACGGAAAGCGCTTCTATAGTTTCATTCCTGCTGATCAGCCAGCGTAACAGAACGCCTCACACCAAACGACTGCGTAGAGACCCAGTTCATTAGAAGCAGAAAAACAAAGGTAACTTGTATTACACAGGTCCCAAAGCTGATGTCTCTCCCTGGGCTCCAGGCACTCACACTGAAGTCAGGATGAAATGCCCCGTTCTGCGGAATGGATGTCCTGGACTTAAAAACTGTTGAATCTGCTGAACTCACAGACCCTGGAAATGCGCCAAAGCTTTCTATGCTCTAACGGGATTGGAGACTGTAGGAAAAAGTCTGTTAGCAAGAAGCTATACCTAGGGAACTTATACCATAGGACCTTTGGAGGAAGCATATG
This sequence comes from Scopus umbretta, assembly GCA_013400535.1. NCBI lineage: Eukaryota > Metazoa > Chordata > Aves > Pelecaniformes > Scopidae > Scopus > Scopus umbretta. The sequence continues at coordinate 3,638 of VZTL01048602.1, forward strand.
GCAACTTTTCACAAAGCCCCTCCACACAGAACAGAGACTGAGGAGAAAGTAAGTTTCATACATTGCAGCTTGACTTCCTGTCTCCCTACTGAAGTCTTAAATTCAAAACTGACTGTGAGCAAGAAAAGCGGTCCAGAACAACGTGGGCGGTGTAGTTGAGGAAAATCAACAGATGAGCTGTATCTGCTGTTGAAGAGAGCAATCAAAGAAAGCTCACTGGATGGAAGGAACTAGTCAAAGTCAGACAAAAGGCAGAGCAGGGGCAACAGAAATATTTGTTGACATCATTCTCCAGGATGCCTTGAGGAGGAAGAACTGCTGCAGCAAAACTGGAAAACGGCTTCACTGCAAGGTTTCTACAAAGGCATCAAACTCTTTCACATTTTTCTCATGGACTGCCAGCTTCTCTGGTAACGAGTCCTGGAAGGGTAAAGAAGGGTGCAGATCAGGGCTCATTCACAGCAGATAAAAGGAAGCTTTAAACACACATTCTAAGGTAAAAATTCTGTTTCCGAGTCATGTAAGCCCTCTCCACTGCTCTGGGCTCCCCCTCCCACGTGCACAAAACCAGGAGTCCTCTGGCAACATCCAGCAAGTGACCCTGAGAAGGGCACTCTGCCCAGAGCGTGTTTGTTCTGCAGGAACAGTAGGTGCACTGGGGCCTCGCCTTGTGCGGTTCCCGCCGCCAGCTGCAGCACAATAACCTGCTTGTGTCGCTGCCTTCATCAGGTCATTCGCAGCTCTTGGCCTTTGGTATTCATTTTTCCTCACAGTATGTTACAATGCCTGTGAGCCTAATATAGCACTCGCACGGACGTGACTTTCACCAGCCACACCAAGGTTTTACCTCTGCTCAGGCTGCAAGATCAGACCTAGTTTGCCACTTAGTTTGACACATCAGAGGTGGGATTAGTTGGGGGGGTTTCAATGACAGCCACAACAAGTATGTGGCAGCAGCTTTCAGCGTGAAGATAAACACACCAGTTTAGGAGGCTCAGGTGCATCACCAACAAATCTGTATTTGTCGGGAACCTACTGGTGAGGGAGCCCCTTTGGGCAGGGTCTTTCTTCTGAGAAGTACAGGAAAGACGTGCATCTGTTGGGATGGGTCCAGACAAAGGCTACAGAAATGATCAGAGGGGTGGCACACCTCTCCTATGAGGACAGGCTGAGAGAGTTGGGGGTGTTCAGCCTGGAGAAGAGAAGGCTCTGGGGAGATCTTCTTGCAGCCTTTCAGTACTTAAAGGGGGCTTATAAAGAAAGATGGGACAGACTTTTTAGCAGGGCCTGTTGCGATAGGACAAGGGGTAATGCTTTTAAACTAAAAGAGGGCAGATTTAGACTAGATCTAAGGAAGAAATTTTTTACAATGAGGGTGGTGAAACACTGGAACGGGTTGCCCAGAGAGGTGCTAGATGGCCTGTCCCTGGAGACATTCAAGGTCGGGTTGGATGGGTCTCTGAGCAACCTGATCCAGTTGAAGATGGCCCTGCTCATTGCAGGGAGGGGTTGGACTAGATGACCTTTGAAGTCCTTTCCAACCCAAACTCCTCTATGGTTCTGTGAAGATGCCATTTTTTTCAAACTAGGAATAGGGAGAGCATTATAAGGTACACATGATTCCCACACCAGAAATTTCAGGGTTCCATACCAAATCCTCTGCCATGGACTGTGCTCCAATGTCAATGGAGAGGCTGCTGAGTTGAGGGGGGTTCTGAAACTCACGGTAAAATGTCCCCAGGTCCATTGGAAGAATGTCATCTTTTGAAAATGCTGGTTTCTAGAATCAAAGATACTGGTGTTAATTCCCATGCAGAGACATTGGCTTCCCTTTGCCATAATCTCAGGTAAAGTCATTACCTGCTATCAGTAAACATCTTGGCACTACAACTGTTGCTGCAATAATGCAGATTAAGTAACTGAAGAGGAGCCAAGATCTGTGCTTGCCTGAACACTTGGAAGAGAGTATTTCCTTGGAGTCTGGCTCCTTTAGACACTAGAGAAAGGACACCAAGCCCAGGTGTTGGTAGGGAACTGAAAGAGTATTTAATTTGTAGCTGTTGGTTCCAAATATCAGTGTCTTTGCAGTTTTGGGACTGTCAAGCTCTAGTCTGGAAGTGTGAATCACGGGTCTTTTCCACCCTCACCAAAAACTACTCTTAAATCACTTGCCACTGTATCAGCACCTGAAGCCCATTTAAGATGCAGGTGTTATGCGAGAGCACCGATGAGGGCACTTACGAAGTCAATCATAACAAAGTCATCATGGGTGTTCCCTGTGCTGCTGCCACTGGAGCCCTCCGAGTGTAAGCTGCCTTGTAGAGGAGATTCAGTTTCTGGGGAGTCAGGAGGATTGACCTGCCCAAGAAATCAAAGCTGGTGAGTACCGATCTTAAGATCACGTCTGTCTGTGTATTTTGACAGCGTGGGGGCAGTTAGGAGGTTGGACAATAAACACATGCTACAGCAGGGGCAGCAAACATGTATTGTTATTTGCATGTCTAGAGAGCCCAAGACTCAACGTGGAGATTTCTTGAAACCAAACAAATCTGAATAGCTAGTTCTTTGCTCAAAAAAGAAAGTGTATTCAAGGTAGGGAATAGTATGGATGTTGCATAAGGGGTGCTGAGAAGGCACATATTATACCTCTGGAAGAGGCTTACCATGGGGTCGTTATCTTCCAGCTCAACATTCTTGGGAGCAAACATGGCAAAAGGAATGTCTAAGTTGGCCATGGTCACCTGAGGAGATTCAGCAAACAGAATTTCACTAAGATGTTCTGCTTACCCAGCACAGAAAAGGATATTGCAAGTGTTTGTCAGGCCTGCTAGAATTGCCCAAGACCACGTCAGCAGTTAGGCAGGAGGCTGACAATCTCACTTAAAAGGCATAACATAGAGATACATACCCTGAGGTGGGATTGCTTATATACATCTTGTATAATATAGGCAAGGATTAATGAACTGCTACAAATTCAAACAATTCTCCTTCATCCATCTGAAAGGCCTAGAAAAGCAGCCCTAGGAACCAGGCAGATCTCTAAGCTGCCCCAGCTGAGCTTAAATGCTTGCTAGTGATGAACTGGTCTACTGCGTGTCCCTTCAAGGAAGGGAGGCTTGCTACCAGCTTCCCCAGTTTATGAACCTGTGGTAGTGGCAGATCATTGTGAGTCCAAGTGGAGTATCAAGTCTTCCACACCCAAATAGGGTGTTGGCAAAGTGGGGTGAATTCAATGTCTGTCACATCCCAAAAGGATTTTATGAAAAACAAGCCTGTGACAAGACCTTGTAGGGAAATGCAGCAGGCAGGAATATGCACTCTCAGTCTCCAGGGTTGCCCTGTCATTGGGGTGCTTTTTGCTCCTCTGCGTAGGAACAGATGGGAGAAGCAGGGTATTATGGTGCCCTCTGAGAAGATCTAGTGCTAGTTACCTGGTTAATGGGTTTGTTGACAAAAGCTCCCACCTTCCGGATAAAGATGGTCTCCAGAAGGTCATGTGGGGAGCCACACTTCCCTTCGCTGCTGTTTGATACTGTTTCTGTGTCCTCGCTGGGGGAGGAAAATAGACTCATTAGCGACTCATGACACAAACAATACAGACAAATCCCATGCTTTACAAGACTCCTTAATTTTTCTAGGTTTACTCCTAGTATTGGAAGAAGGACAACAGAAAACTCTGTCCTTGTACCACACCTTTCTCCTCAGTCATAAGCACAAAAGAGGAGTGGGACACTTGTGGAATCAGTTTTTTGTTTAAAGCTGGACAAAAACACTATCTAGTTGAATGAAAAGTTGCTGCAAACTGAAATAGGCTTTTTTTTTTCCCCCCCAAGATGGACTTCTAACTTCAGAATGTGCACGTTCACAGCAATTCCTGTTCATTACTATTATTTTTTCAGTAATGCAGTAGTCGCGGATCTGCCAGGAGGTGAGGGCAAGAACCAGCATTGTATCTGTCATTCAGGTTACAAAGGCAGCAGTTTAATACATCACAACAGCCACTGCCAGTATGATTAATTCATTGTATGGCTATTCCTTATTTCTATGACCTGGTTTTTGGTTTGGTTCTTGTTTGTTTGTTTTTTTCCCCTACCACATGTATTCAGAACTTTAAAACAAAACAAAAAAAAAAAAAAAAAGGTTAGGCCTTCTGGCAAGAGGACTACTTAGATAGCATACCCAGAAAAGTGCTAGTGCAACTGTGAGTTTTGGTTTCCTTATAGCAAAATCTCTGCTTAAGATACTTGACTCAGAACCATGTGACCCCAAGAGAGACTTCACAAGAAATAAATATGGTGATCAAAAAAAAAAAAAGAAGGGTTTAATTAGCTGAGAGGGAGGTGATTTATGACAGTTTGAGGGTGCATGGTCTCACTGAAAGTAACTTTGTGCCTCAAGTTTCTTAATAAAATAGTGAACAGATTTAGGGTACCTACAGCTGGTTTTGGTAACAATTCACATTAAGTCTCTGGAGAACTTAAAACTCACTTGTGAACTTACTTCATCTTGTTGTTTTACAATTCGCAAAAATGGTAGAGAGCTAAAAAAAGATTTGTTAATAAAGTTGACCTAACAAGCTGCAAGGATGTTACAGTGACTAGTAGGTGTAAGTAGATGGGCAAGATCATTGTTTGGAGAAAGGCTGAAAAAGCCCCAATCAGAGAAAGCTGCTAGTTGGTTTTGGGGATGGAAAGACAGTAGTTATGCTACAAACAATAGATAAAAAGGGGAAAACAAAAAGTTTTATCCTAGCAGGACTATAAATGGGCTAGCACAAGTGGTGGATCATCTAAAATCAACCTACCTACTAGAAGGAGTAGCCGCTGAGTAGTGGACTCCATCCAGTGGGGTGCACATCCTCTCTTGGTCAGCTTGAGTGCCATGTGCTGGCTGGCTAGGAATTGGGGGAACTCCCCCCTCTTTGCCTGGACCAATCAACTGAGATGGAGAAGAACAGTCAAGTTAGAGATCTCAAAATCGGGTCAACACTGCAGTGCAATACAGAGCGGATTCCATCATACGGGGACTAAGTTGTGAGGTTTTTGGCATATGACCGGGCTCTCTCGTCCCCATGAGGCTGAGAGAGGGTCAAGTAGAAGGTGATCACAATACAAACTCTTTTTTTATTCCCTTCCTACTCCAGGCCTGTTTCACACTGCAGAGCTCCCTGGCCATAGGTCCTCTGCTGAAAGTACAGGAGGGGGGTGGAAATCATATCCTCTTGCTACAACCTCATTGCTCTCTACAGCTTCCTGAGGAGGGGAAGTGGAGAGGAAGGTGCTGATCTCTTCTCCCGGGCACCCAGTAATAGGACGCGTGGGAATGGCTCAAAGTTGCCAGGGGAGGTTTACACTGGACATGAGGAAGCATTTGTTTACTGAAAGGGTGGTCAAACGCTGGAACAGGCTTCCTGGAGAGGTGGTCGATGCCCCAGGCCTGTCAGTGTTTAAGAGGCATTTGGACAATGATGTGCTTCAACTTGGTCAGCCCTGAACTGGTCAGGCAGTTGGACTAGATGATCATTGTAGGTCCCTTCCAACTGCAATAGTCTGTTCTGTTCTATTCTACCATCACTGTGTCAGCAAAACTGTGGTGTAGCAGCAACATCACAGGCAGGAAAAGACTTCTGTCAACTTTGCTTACTTGTCTGATGGAAATATGCCAGTATGGACTGTCAGTGTATCCTATGTCTAGGCTACAGTGCTGTGCTTGGACAGCTACAGGGGCAGCAGCTCTGCAAGACAGCCAAAATTTGGAAACAGTGACATGCAGGTCTGGTGTCTGCTCTCTTGGCATAGTTTTTCCACATGACCCCTACCCTAGTAAGGTCAGGGGTGCTGAGGGGCCATTCCCAGCTCCAGTGCAAGCTGTGGTTTCTCTGTATTTACCTTATATTCTTCCAGACAGACAGGATACGAATGTATGCACTTGTTTCAAAGCCTCTCTCAGATGTACAAGTGACACAAATGGTTGCAATACCAGCCACACTTGTTCTACCCTCTACAAGTACCTGGTGAGGGTGTGCAGCATTCAAGCCACCAGCAAAGAGTACAGGATACCCCATGTCAGCTGATCCAACTCCCAGGGCAGCAGGCTGATAGGAAAGACGAGAGCTGGAAAGCTAAGAAAGAAGAGAAAAAACAAGAAGGGCAAAGGGAGAGGAGAGAGGAAGGGGAAGGGGAATGCCCCACAGCCTGAATCATCATCAGTCACTGAACAAGAAACGGGAAAAGTCAGAGGCACAGCACAGCATTTCAGGCTGGCAGAAGGATGCCAGATTTTCACTGGAATCAATAATGAAGATTATTACTCTATAAAGTTCTTGTTGCAGGGGACTAAGTCTGGGCCTTGACAAGAAAACAAGACTGGTTTCCTACACACACAGGAGGAGGCTGTGCAAGGTATGACTGACATTCAGTCAGAGGGAAGCTCTGCTCTACAGGCCTGTTTCGTATGCTGGAAAAAGCATGAATGCCATCATCAGGTTACTAAAGAGCTAATATTTAATAATTTTTCCCCAAAGCAACTGCAGTATCAACTGTTTGAACCCATTGCCATTGCACATTACAATAGCTGATCTTCAAGGCCTGTTCAAATAGCTTTAGCCAAAGAATAGAGAGTCCCATAAACGTGCTAGGTAAAGAGAACTGGGAAGCTAACCCTTCTGAGATTGCTTCAGGAATGAAGTGCTGAAAGCAGTGAAACCCAGGAGAAGTTCCTTACGCACCCCTGGCAGAAATCTAGCTGGTTGGATTAAATTTCCTGGTTTAGCTTGCTTGACCTCAAGAGGAACACTTCTTTCAGAGCTCTGTGTGATACTCCAGCAGCACTAACGCTGAAGTCATTTCCAGGGGTCTGAATGATGAGCAGCACTTTTATTCACAGGAGGCTAGTTAAGCTGAATGGAGCACTAATGACTGTGCAGGTTCTAGGGACACTGGCTGTTAAGAGAAAACATTCAGCACTGTGCCTTACTACCTGCGTATTTCACTAACAACCCTTGCAACAGTTGTTGTTTATTTAGGGGTGCTTGTCCTGTCTTTGGGAGACCTTAATCTGCAGAGGCATTTAAGCAGCCAGTCTCAATAACTGTGCCTGGCCCATTTTGGGTTCCCCAGCCTTTCCCATGCACAACAAGCATTCCACATTGTCAAATTTCTACTTTCCTGTATTTGTTCTGCCATGCCAGAACCATATCTGGTCATGTATAGCGTATTCTATTGACAACTCACTTGATGTGAAAAGGCCAGTCCCATCACTGGGACCTTCAAGGTGTCCGTCACCACAGGAGGAGGGGTCTGAAAATGTGCCTTTGTGACAGTAAAAACACACTGTGCACAGACACAGACACACAGAGGAAAGAAGGAAAAGAGAGAGAGAGTAAGAAAGGGAGAGAAAAAAAGAGAGAGAAGGACTTCAGAGGAGAACTATAAAGAGTTGGATGAACTGAACGCTAGTGAAGAGGTTTTGGCTGCAGCAGCCACACCTACACATAGAGCAGAAGTCTCAGTATTGCCAGAAGCACGTTTGTTTTGTAAATAAATGACTGTTCTCCAATCTCAGTGAACCACTCAACACAGGTAATATGTTAGACTCCAGTGAACACCAACAGAAAGTAACTGCCAGAGACTGTTCCACACCTAAGTAGAATTGGTACCAGCCAATTAGCAAGGAGAAGACTGAGCAGATGCCAGAAAAAGCCAAGAGTCATTTTTTTTCAGAATGTACAAGTTACATGTATTTCAGTACTCTCCATCCATCCATATGCCTGATCTTCTAGCATTCTGAGGGATCATATCTTAGCAGGTTCGTGCTGGACCCTTAGAATAACAGGGACCCAGACTAAGGTGTAATTCAAACCCACTGATGTGAAGAAAGAACTCCATCACCAGCAATGATGCTCCAGAAGTAAACGCTGTCTCACAGAGGGTACTAATGCAAAAAGGACAATCCAAACCTGGTTCAGTCCCATACCTTCTCCCAGTCATTTTCCCACCGACAGTTTTCAGTTTTAGGAAAGCTTCATTTCTGGGTATTACCCATGGCTAGACTTTCTCCTGAATTTCGGGCTACTCCACACCACACACAGATGTGCTATGCAAGCTCACAGGGAGAAGGCAATGACTATTCCCTTGTATCATGCAGGTTAGGCCTCATTTTTACTGGGAAGGCAGACAGAGATCTGGGCAATTTGTCTACAGAACCACACAGCTCCCAGTATTTTTCTACACACTAAGTTGTATATAGAAAGCTGGAGAAAGAAATTAACCTCCCCCCCACTTTTAATTTACTTTAGAGACCACTCTGCCAAGACAGCCTTACAATTCTAACTGTGGTAACAAAGACTGGCAGTTGCTTTATAAATAAGCGCACAGCATATGGTAACTATGAGCCACTGGAAAAGCAAGAATGTAGGCTCATACTTAATGTGAATCCTCAAGGTTCATCTGGTTTCATAAAGCTTTTCCCCTCAGTGACAGCAAAGCTTCATGTCCCCTGGGGAAATGTCAACTTCAATGTATTTACATACACTATTACTGTTAAGTAACACTGACATGAGCACGCCAGTGGAAATTTCCTTATGAAACCTTTTGCATTTAACCCGTTTTGTGAAAAGGCAGGACACAACTCGGCCACAAACTCATCTCCTGAGCTGTGTATTGCAGACCAAGAAAAGCTTTGTTCCATTAGACTTACCATGAGTGCTGGCTGATTAGTTCAACAATGCCTGATGCCCTGTCACCCAAAATCTACTTGGCACAAAAATGCTTCCTAAGAAAAGCTCATTTCTAGTTCATTCATACAGTAGAATACATTCTGCTAAACCAGTCATACTAATTCCTCTGAAGCAGTGGAAAGACCCATAGCAAATTCTTTCAGTTTGGAACACCATTCCAACTATACTTCATTCTATGTTTCACAGCAAAAGAGATTTAGAGTCTTTAGATTGTCTTTAAAGATCAGTAGAGCCATTTGCTTGGCTGGGCAACAAGGCAGGACATTCCTGAATATTTAAAGATCTACGACAACTGCAAATCTGGCCAAGTCTTCAAAATACAGAAATGTGGGGTCAGATATACAAGGACAGTAAAAGGAGGAGGAATTGGAATTTCTGTTTCTCGATACTCAGAAGGAAACCACCACCTATTTATTTTAAAATTGAAACTTAAATTAACTTTGCATGGGTAGGTGGAAGTACAGAAAATATTTTCAGTCCCTAGTTCAATACTATAACCCAGTTTGTTTGCTGCCCCAACTAATTTTAGGTGGTCCAACAAATATGATTTTTGTCTTTTTCCTGCTCTTCCATTCTGCAATGCAGAAATGTGCTATATGCATTTTCCTGATATTTCAGTGTTTCTTTCTCAACGTCAGTCTGTTACCTCTACTGATGCTGCTGCCTGGCATCAATCTCTTGAATGCCTCTTCTTGCAGTATTGGTATGTGAATGTGTAAGTATACTGCTATCCTCTTCAAGCACATCTCACCCCAGCTACAGGAGTCAGTTCTTTTAATCTTTCTCAGTAATTAAGTCTTCCTAGTCCCCTAGCATTTTGTTGAAATTAGTATCTAACTAGGTTTTACTCAGAGTGTAATGATATAAATAACCCACACATTAATTTTTAATTAACAGCAGGATGCTGCCTGTTTGCACAGTAGTTGATGCAGGAGTACGCGCACTACCCTAACAGTGATTGTTCTATCTAGCAGTAAAGAGAGCCTGGTTTATCTTACCTGAGATGGTGGAGAGGTGGAAAAAGACGTGGTACATACTTCTTGAGAATCTTCTACTGAGGGGTACACTGCACCATTGTCCTCACCAGCTCTGAAGGAGCAAGAAGAGAAAAGCTTTCTAACTGGAAATATTCCTTAACACAAACAGTAAAACACACTGCGACAAACACTGCAGGGAGGTTGAGAGTATTTGGGTGGAGTTGAAAGGAGAGTTATGACGGGCTCTCATCTACTTGGCAGAACTGAAGAAAACAAGGTATGAAAACTCTAATTTTCCCCAGGCACTCCTCTTCTACACCCAAATAGAAACACTTCCCTCTGTTTTTTTTAACTAAAGATTTTGTTATACCAGCTAATGCTACTGGCTTCGGTGTTTACAGAACCACTGTCAAACAATACCACTGGTCCTAATCTGAGTGCCCTCACATGCATTTTAGAGAAGACAAACCTCTCATCTACAAAGAGAAATTAAACTCTGATCTTTCCCCAATGGAAATATCTGGAGATGCATGCCTCTGGATACATAGTTCTATAGCAGGATTAACTGTTACATTTTCAAATTCCCAAAAGCAGCCAAGGTTAAGCATCCTTTGTGTCCAAGTAAGGAATCTGGGAAAATACTGGGGCTTGCTGCACTTAGTCTTCTAGATGTGAGGAGAAAAATAACACCCTTCCTCATATGCTCAATCATGTCAATATGATTGACACTAATCCTCCAGTCTCCCTTCCCATGCAGTCAGCAAATAGTGGAAAAGGCTCTGTATCTGGGCATAATTGATGCCTTCACCATGGCCCATGACTTCAACTCAGTATTTCCTCACCTGTAATTGCAGGGATGCATGGGTGAAGAGCTGGGATAGGGACGGTCCACAAAGTGATCAATGATAATCCCCATGATAGGAGGGGTCCTCTCAAACTGCCTGCAAGGCAACAAGCAATGGTGTTACTGGCTTCTTCTCTCTACTCTCATCCCAACACCTGGTGCCCTCACAGAAAACTCTTGTGCCTGTTAATGGGACCAGAGCATCTTTACAATTCAGCCCTGCAACTCTAAGCATGCATCAACAATTTGGAATTCTAGAGTCTGCCTCAGGGCTACCCAAATACTCCCCTTGCTGCCAGACTTAAGTATGAGAGGGAGTATTCTCCATGAAGGAGAATCTCAGCAGGAAAGGATAAGCAGAAGGGAAAGATTTAAGGGCTCATAACATGAGGGGTTTAATAGTACATTATTGTAAACCAGTTTCAGTTTTCTCACCTGGTTGACATGAAAGCGAGGTTGATTCTGTAGGCACAAGACAAAGTGATGGTGCCCACTGGGGTACCCACTGTCCCAACACGGACTGTCTGGAAACCTGTAAGGTTAAGGAATGATTATCAGTTTCACTGATTATTTATGGTCCATACTCTTCTATTCTGAGGTTATATTATCTTATTTCTTACAGTGTTTCCATTATCCCTTGCAGTCTGAACTCCAAAGACACATACAGAACCCGTAACAAAACAGCAGCACTAGGTTGCCTTGCTGGTAGGCTTCATCTTCAAGACTTCTGATGCTGCCTCCTGTCTTGGTCTAAAATATTGCTCTGAAGTGCTTCTTGTTCCTGAATAGATCATGATCTCCTTTACCAGTCCTGCCCCTTATCAACGTACTTCCATATTCTTATTTCAGTTCCGGATCACTAGAGTCAAAATGGCAATCACCCTAGATTTTGCCAAAGTACCACCATTATACCTGTCACCCTATGACATGACCCTTCACCAGTAGATCCAGATAAAAAGCACATGTAAACCTCAGACTTAGTTTTCCTTATGGCACTTAGGAATAGTAATAAATGGCTAGCCAGGATGGAAAACAGTTCCGCTCTAGTTTGTGGGTGTTGCCTAATCATACCTTCTCCCAAGCCACTCAGTTGCACTTCACCGAAATATATCCTGCAGGAAAAGGAAAAAGAAAAGGTATTAGGTCCATTGGGGACATAATGCCATACATATCCTTATTCCTTATTTAATTTTGTGAGTTTAAAGGCTGGAATTCCTTTTCCTCTTTAGAAAAAAAAAAAAAAAAAGGTAGCTAGAATGCTCATCTCAAAAACCTTCCAGCTACTTCAGGGGAAGACGTCATGTAAAAAGAAAAAGGAAGAGAAAATGGCAGCCTAATCAGAAATTTTTCTTTAAGTTTTTTAAGCCTCTGTGGCAAGTCTACAGTTCAGAGCAAAAATGTGAAATGATATAAACTTCACAGACAGGTCTGAGTCTAAAAGCCGATACTCATCACATAACATAACTGTGTGCTGTAAAGAGACCTGCTCTTAAGTATATGCCAAACCAGCAATAGAGGCAAAAATGAAAAAATGGCTGGGATTTCTTTTTACGTTCCCAGCTGTGCAAATGATAACAAACACGAGATTTAGAATCATCTAAATTAGCTATGCAAACATGTCAAAGACTTTTCTCAAAGCCAAAACCAAACACTGGAAGGTGATAACCATGAACCGCACGCCAGTCAGATCTCACAGGCTAAACAGAGTTGAACTCGGTATTTGGATGAGTAAACTGCAGGAACTACAGGAAGTGGAGCTGAGGATGCATCTTTAAAATGGAATAGCAGGAGAGAGTCTGAATCTGTACTGCCAAAGTATGCACTGCAGCTACATGCAACGTAGACGGGCATTTATCAAATACAGGCCAGACACTGAACAACTGGATGCTAATAAGCAATTTAACCAGTACTTGCATGTAGAATTTTTGTACTCTTCTCAATATGGTAGGCAAACAACAATACTTCACAGCCCGTGCTTAGTTTTTCTTTCAGTGGCTCAGATGGAGGCTATAAGGTGATATACAGCTCTTCTGTCACTGATCAGTAGTAGCTAAATCCAAATAATCTGAATTGATTATCACTCATCCCTTTTTACCACATTTGCAGCTGCACTGTGCAAGTCTAGAGTCTCTGCTGTTTGTATTTCACATGAGGAATTTCACATTCTGCTTTACCTGTACAATATTACATATTCATGGCCTTGTTTTCTTGAGAGTCTGTAGGCTGGAGTTACCCTGGTTATAGCAAGCAAAGACTTCAGCAGCAGAGACAGCCTGTTGTAGACGGTGTATGAAACTTTGATTTCCTTGTCACACCTATTGAACACAAAGAGAGAGAAAAAAAAAAAAAAAAGTCTTTTGTTCCCAGCTACGTTGTTTGATTTTGTTTGTTTGGGGTTTTAAATTTTTTTTTAAAATTAAGGTGAGTCTGGGCCAATTGTTTAATGTCAATTTTATTGCCAAAATGATAAAATAAAGCCCTGTTGTGGCTACCTGTTATTGTCCAACCAGCTAAGAGTCCTACTTCAATCTAGTCACCTGTTGTAGAAGTAATTGCTGAAAACTGCCATGCAGCCTTCTGCTAGACAGAAACATCTTTTCAGTATTAAAAACATTTGTCGTTACTGAGTATATGAATTCTTATATCTGAGGAAGCATACTAATTGTAATGGAAGAATGAAGGAGGAATAAAATTACTAGTTTATGTTCTTGACAGCAATATTAAACAGCTTTGACTGCTGCACTAGACAGAGAGGGGACATCCCACTGAAGTGTCCCAGGCCACACAGCCAATACGTGCTCATTCATCCCCATGGATTGAGCACGCTTCGCCATTTCATTGGCTAAAACACACACACACATGCAAAGAAAGTGTGAAGAATGCACTTACTTTTCATTCATTTCTAGACACCAAATTTCCAGCTCCATGGAGTCCCCCTGGATCAGAGAAAGGATGGCAAACAAAGGCTCATTTTGGAACACAAACCTTTTCACAACTCATTAATGATCAGCAACAGCAACACCTCTCAGTGAAGATGTTTCTCCTGGCTATCACTTTCTTGTAATGCAAGGATAGAAAAAGGTGTACTGGAAGTCTCACTGCACAACGAGGGAACACCTTCCTCAGAATGGCTAAGCTCTTCACGGTCTAAGAAACTAAATTTTGCTGCTCTATCATTTGTGTGTTTGTCCTCAGATATTTGCAGTGAATTGCTTCTGTTAAACAATACTTTTATTTTCACTAGCATACTACCAAACTTCTTATCAAAGAAATTTTCACATTGTCTTGGACTAAAGGGCAGGAGCTCTGGTAGGTGACTTAAGATTCCAGTAAAGAAATGGCATCTATTTTGATTCAGTTCTCACCTCTGAGGTTTTGAGAGAAATCTCCACACACATAGACCGTCCAACAGCGGGTAGTTGTCCTGCCAGGGCTTTCTTTGCTTCATGAGTAACCTCTGGTATATCTTTGATTGCCAAATTGAACTGCAGAATGAAAGAGATTATTCCATTTTTTTTATTTCTTTGAAAAACTGCCTAATGGTACACTGCAGACATACTCGTAGACCCATATATAATATACTAGGTCAGTGTCCACTGAAATATTTATGAAACACAAAATTCCCAGATGGGCTCAGGCTCTTCATATTTACAAACATTTCCTTGGCTGCCAATTCAAATGTTTTTCTTGATCCTGCCCTAAAAATCACGTTCCTTTTCCCTCGCTGGAGTCCTATTTTCATCCACAGAGTATCTTGAGTCTCTTCAATTTTAATAAAGCCCATTACCACAAAGTCCTGAACTGCAGAGTTGCAAACTTCTGACAGAAAAGAATTCATCACCCCACCCCCGAAAGATCTTGGAAATGCGCCTTAGCTGGCAGGAGTTGCTGAGAGGTATCATTTATCTCTCCTCTAATCAGCCCTTAAGAGCCCAGAGTGACATGTTGCCTGTGAACAACAAAAACACACCACCGCTGAACATAACTGAATATAGTAGTTATTCTATGAATACTTATTATAGTCTGCACAAGACTATAACAACTACACTGCGTTCTCAATACACACGCGTGTGCGCGCACACATACGCACCCCAACAGTTATGGAGCTGCTTTAAAAAACATTACCCAGTCAGAGCCTGTTGGAGAGGATGATGATCGGGTACAGATTTTCTCTCCAAGTCGGGCCTGGACAATTACTTGTACCGTCTGGAATAGAAAGGAAAAGATACACACTGGTGTTTTGAGCTCAGCAGAGCACTCAGTTCAGAACCTGAGCTAGACACATTCCAAGTTAAAAAAAAAAAA
>VZTL01048602.1:37022-47645 GCA_013400535.1 Scopus umbretta
TGTTTGTTTCCCCCCCCCCCCCCCACAATGGAGAATTGACTAACATGAGGTAGGACTCCGGTATTCTTCTCTTTATCAAAGCTGGCTGTGCTCCCAGAACGGTGGTACTGGAATCTCCACAGAATTAATAGCACCAAAGATGATGGGGGAGGGGGCGGGACATGTTAAGAGGTGGGACCATCATCTCTGTAAAGTGCTAAATTGGGATGGTGAACCACAGCATAATGCATAAAATATCTTGACATCCCTTCTATATGTTGATTTCAATGTACTTCTTTTTATTCCTCTTCTCTCTCTACCTTTTTGTCAGTATTTTCATGAGGTCCTGTACCACTATGAAGTATTACCAATTTGCTGCTTCGCTTTGGTTTTCTGGAGGTTCAGCATCTGTAAAAGTGACAATTACAAGTGAGCTTATATTACTCTGAGGCTTATATATTGCTTAAGGCTTCTTCCACGACAGCTGGCGCAGAGCAAGTAAAAGGCTTGGGGTTGGGCTGTGTAATGCTCTTTCCAAAACTGTAAACAGCCCAGTATGCTGTCCTGAAATGCCCTGAAGGGAGAAAACTGTTAAGGAAACAAAGCTGCCAATTATAGAAAAATTTCTGACTCTCCACTTTCAGAATTTCTGTGGTACCCTGGACCTCATCCAGGGCATCAACTAATCTTCCAGTTGTTGGACTCCACTTTTGGTCATTCTGATTAAGAAAAAAAACCACAACCACAACAAAATCCAAAAAAGCAACAAGAAGAAAACAGAAAAATATCAATCCTTGTTTTGGTGGTCAGCTGTTTTATCAGTTGTGATATTATGGGTATTTGTAATAAAGCTGTTGTTGAATCAGTCCACCACTTGCCTGTACAGGTTTGATCCAGTGAGCTGCAGGTTTTCTTTATGCTGAGGCCTGAGAAGTATTTTCAAACCCACTGCATTTCATTTAAACTTCGTTAGTCAGATGGCTACTGAGTAGCTAAGAATATTTTTGGTACTTCCATGGTTTATCTGCTAATATCTGCTAATATCTTTATCTGCTAATCTGCTAATGACATGCTGTCATTACTCACTTCTTATATTTGAGCAAAATGTTTGGAGTTGGTGGGTATCCTTACTAGATTAGAGAAGGAACTGGCCTCTAAAAAAGCGCGCTCCCCCAAAAAAAACCCCCAAAACAACCAACCAACCAAAACTGAACGTATGATCCAATAATAAGGTTAAAGGCTTCCTGCGAAGGTGAGTGAAAATATTGCCCATGTCTACACTGCATCTATTTCTCCATCTGAAGGCTCTAATTTTCTTTGCCAGTCTGAAGTGTTGCTGAACGTGTCACCAGCTCGTGGAGAGCAGTTGCTGTATGCAGACTAATTCAGATAAAGGAGTAAACTTTGCCCTTATGAGGCATGGATAAAACTTGGCCCCTGAAGGGATCCAGGGTAATACCGGAGTGCCAGCCCCACTCAAGAAGGATGCATTCAGTGTTTTCTGAGGAGATCCCACCTTTTACAGTGTTGAGCAGGTTAGCAGGGTACTGTGTAGGCATTCGAGCCCTGAGTTTCTTTTGTTTTCTTTTCAAATGGGATAAAGAGGTGAGTTAGAAGAAGCTGAAAAAAGGAGAGACAGTCCCTGAGGGAAAAACATCAGGTTCAGACATGCTCAGGAGGCTCACACACGAAGTGTTCGTTATAGCCAAATTAGTTCAAGAAATTACTACACATCTGCAAAGATTTAGATAAGCTGTCTTAAGGTATGTGCTTGATTTTATACGGTGAAGGTGACTTGGTTTTTCGGTAAGGTGAATATGAGAGGTTCACTAACTGCAGTTGTAGGTGTTATCTGTTTCTTTATTTTACAATATGTAAACTTGCCTGTGGCATAAATAAACATGCTGTTTGTTAAACCTCTTGATTTCCTTGTTGCTATTGTACTTCAGGGAACATTAGTCCTTCTGATAGGACTGAAATGTTCCCAAATTGTCAGAGCTTGTTCTTTCTCTTGAGTAATTGGGTTATCCTGCTTGTAAATTATCAGGATCTCTTAAGTTAATTAGGTTGTTTGTCCTTCACAGCTATTGAAAGGCTACTCTAAAGCTTCATGTTTGAGATCTCTTCAAACTTGCAGCTTATTCCAGCTGCAAGTCTGGTCTTCCATTTGTGTCCAGTTTATATGTTTGTTCTTGGGTTATATATATATCTATATCTGTCTTTATGTATGGATCCTTACTCCTTGAATGGACCCATATAGAATATTCAGGTACTGTTTTCTCAGTTTTACTAGATGAAACTAATCTTACAGTTTCCTCCTGAAAAATAGGCTTTTTATTGCCTGCATCGTTCTGAGCTGTCCTTCCCCTCCACGCTGCTTACCATGTGAATCCCGTCGTTTCTGAACATGGGTGACTGGTGCTGTTTGCAGATTCCAGATGAGGATCTAGTAGCATTTAGTGAAAAAAAGATTTTTGGTTTAGTGATTCCTGTATTATACTGTGCTTTTGGTTGTATCTACTCCAGTTATCCTTGTTCTAGCTTTTTTGGGTCTGGGCTTTTTTAACCTGTACAGTTGCTTTTAAGAATCCACTTGCAGCATGACATATTTAGTTTTTGTGATGCTTTCCAGTAAGGCTTTTATTTTGTAGAATAATTCCTACCTAATGTTTGGCTGACTTTCACAGATTCTCAAAAGAAGGCTTATGTTACACTGCAGAGTTCAGCTTCTCTAAAATGAATGATCCCCATGCTGTTCACATTAAGCATCAGGGAATTTCCAGCTAGCTTGAGTTTCTTTGTGGTGAATTTCTTTTCTAGGAAGATGGATGCCTTGACTTATTCATCACATCAGTACCCTTTATTATACTTTTTACAAATGAAAACTGGTCTGCTTTATTAGAATTCATTTTCCTGGCTTATCTCTTCAGATAGCTCCTCCCTGTAAGCAGCAGCTGTCTTAAATCATCTATCTGTTCAGGAGGTTTTTTTAGGGAGAGTAGGAAGAAAGAAAGGTTTGCTAATGACCATTCTGAGTTCTGTCATTTAACAATTAATCTCTTCTTGTGTACATGAAGCTTTTTTCCCTGTATTTGTGGTTTTTACTTTAAGTTGCTACTTCCTTCTCTATTGAAAATTGATGGTTTTGTTCAGTGTAATGTGAACTGAGGAGGATTTATCTTTAGATCTTTACGTTTTAAAGAGATGACAGTAGTATGCGCGCTCTGCTGGGATCAAGAGGTAATAGCATTGCAGCAGTGTTTCTTGGTTTATGTATTCTAAGAAATGTCTTGTTTCTGGAGAGCTTTTGGTGCCAAACTCCAATGTATGAGACCATTCAAAAGCTGTGTAACTTGGTTGCTATTAGGGTCACTATATTTAGTTCTTTCAAAGAATTAACTTTTTTTCCTGGAAAACGGGTATTAATGCTTTCCTTAGCAGCTCAAAGTGTACTAAAAGCATTAATCTTTGCCATTGTGCATTACTTGGGTGAACTGTTGTTCTAAGAGCAGTGTGGATGGAAAGATGACGTGCAGATAGGTGAAATGAATCATCTTGACAGAGTTGGCCAAGATGCCACTGCAGTGTAAAGTTTTGGTCCGATAGATGGTTGTTTTCTTACTTTGTAAGCTATTGGAAGTAATTTGGACTTGAGGTCCAATTGTTTGACCTTTGCAGTGACAATAATTACTATTACTGAAACTTGAATAATTCCCCAGAGACTCCTCTGTTATATTGTCAATCTTTTAACACTATTCCTCTAGCTGTCAGTCACTTTTCCCAGATAGGACCTAAATCTTCAAGGCATAAAGACTGTCTCTTCATAAATCTTTTTTTCTTTATTATATACAGTAAGAGATGGAGGAAAGGGAAAGAGTTGCAAGGCCAATTTTTTATTCTCTGTAGGTGTGGTGTGCCTAGGGCATGTGTAAAAGGAAAGGGCTGGATGCTTTCAAAAACCTTTCAGAATAATCTTTGGCTGCAGAAATGTCAAAATTGGACCTTGATAATGGAAGAAGGTAGAAAAGGCTGCAGGAGAGGATAGATTTTTCTCTTAAATCTAGTCTTTTGGGATTTAAAGCTTTTGCTTCATCTAGGTGATCAAGGTAAAAGCTGCCTTTCTTACCATTCTTTTCTCTTTCTAGGTTTCCATGAAGATAAACAATTGAAATGTGGATAGTCTATTTGTAGCTTGGTGCTGGTTGTCATCTGGGACCTGCTGGTGTCTCCTCCCAGTAGCTGGTGTAACATTGGCTGCTGAGAGCCATGAAAGTTGTACCGGAGAAGAATGCTGTCCGCATCCTGTGGGGTAGGGAACGGGGTACCCAAGCCTTGGGTGCTCAGCGACTCCTGCAGGAGTTGGTGGAGGATAAAACTCGATGGATGAAATGGGAGGGCAAGGTAAGGTGGTGGGACAAGGTGCATAGCTTGATCCATAGCTTGGAGTGGGGGAAGGGAAGCAGGGATTTGAAATAAATTGTCTCGTGATTGTACATTCGATGTGTTACACTTGATATGCTCTCTGGCTCTGTTCAGTTCCTGCAGTGATGTGATACTAGATATGTTCCTGCAGCGGGTTCCCCTTGTTGTCTGTGTGGCTTACAGTTAAAGTATGATCATATGACACTTGCAACACTTCCTGCTTTGTTGGCTTTTTCAGAAAGTTGAGTTACCAGACAGTCCACGCTCCACCTTCTTGCTGGCGTTTAGTCCAGACAGGTAATTAACTCCTAGTTCGTTCCCTGTTTCAGCAGTCTCCTTACACTTACAAAAGTGACGGAGGCTTGTGCCTGTTGTCCAGTCCTGAATAGCCGAGTGAAACTTCTGGTTCCTGACATGCATGGATGGAACGTGCGCACCTTCCTAATCTCACAGCTTCAAGCATAGTTGGTGTTTAATTTCTGAGGTACCCAAGCGATGCATAGTTCTGAGGAAAAAGGATCTGTGCAGCCACCATGGGATTTCATAAGAAACTTGAGGGAGTAAAGGGTGTTTTAGCACAACATGCCAAGTGATGTGGCACACCCACTGGGATATCTAGGACTAAAGAACAGAGCAGAATGACACATGTATTGGAAACAGAAATGGAGGTGGGATCTGTCTTAGTGTCAGTTGATTTGAACACTGGTTGAGATGATGTGGTGAACTGGGAATATTTATTTGCCCCAAACTGTTACTGAGGAGTTCCTTCTGAGCTGCATGTTCACTCTGACTTTCGAGGTCAAGTTTGTGCTTGCAGATCAGATGAGCTCATGTTTGCATGGACCCTGAAATTTGGCTACGGGAAGTTTTGTGGCCATTGGTGAAACAGTAGCCTCTTACCCTTTGAGCTCTGTGTGGGAGAGCTGCTGGGTTAGGTGTGAACAGACCCTATTGAGATGAAGCAAACCATGGCCTGGTTTTGCTGTACTCTGCTCGTGCTCATGTTTGTCCTGCCTTCTGCATTCCCAGGACCCTAATGGCTTCCACACATGTGAACCACAACATCTACATAACAGAGGTGAAAACAGGCAAGTGTGTTCATTCCTTGGTTGGACATCGCCGCACTCCCTGGTGCGTCACCTTCCATCCCACTATCCCGGGCCTCATTGCTTCAGGATGCCTAGATGGGGAGGTTAGAATTTGGGATTTACACGTAAGTATTTCCTGAAATGTATGTACCTTTGATATTTGGTGGGTTGTGACTTTTTTTTGTCTGAGTTTGTTTCCCAAATGTTGCCTGGTAAGAGAGCCGTTTGGAAGCTTTACTGGGACCTGTCTGTGAAAGCATAGAACAGATCATAGCCATCCTCTTCTGTCTAGAGAGAAGGTGACAGATTCTTTGTTCAGTCCTGACGGGTAGGTCACGTTCCTTAGCCATGCCTGTTTATTTGATTAGAATGGTACAGATAATGCTGGATAACTTTGTGCAAGGTACCTATTTAGCTTACGTGAAAGATGTGCCGTTTTTCATTCCGTTGAGCATATCTGAACTCTGTTCATTAGAGAAGCTGCTGCTTTGCCAGTTCTACGTAGTCTGGTGATTGGTACGGAGACAAAACCTGTATACTTACCTGGTCGATTTGAAATGCAGCATTTTTACAGGCTGCTTGAGACACGCGTACCTGCAAAAATACATCTGTGGTCATTGTTGTAAGTAGTGTTATGTTCAGACATGACACATGACCTTGTACGAGAGCAGCTGTTGTTGCTAAGAAAGCATTTCACTTCCATGCTCTAGGATCATAGAATCATTAAGGTTGGAAAAGGCAGAGTCTTGGAGATATACATGGGTACCTAATGATCTCAAACTTTCTGATAAACTGCTTGTGATTCTTGACTCCTCACTCAGGGTGGAAGTGAGAGCTGGTTCACAGATAGCAACAATGCCATTGCATCGCTTGCTTTTCATCCTACGGCTCAGCTCTTGCTGATTGCAACTGCCAATGAGATACATTTCTGGGACTGGAGTCGTCGGGAGCCTTTCGCAGTGGTGAAAACAGCCAGTGAAATGGAGCGGGTCAGGTGAGTTCTTGCTTCTGGGGGAAGAGGACATTTGTATGTGAAAAACGGTCAGATTTGGGGAATGTGGGGGGTTCCTCTGGGCTGCTGCACCCGCTGCACTGAGGCAGCGGAAAGAAGCGTTGCTTGCAACTTCTTGACCCAGCTGGTAGAAAAACAGACCTGTGCACAGGAAAAAAGGCAATTGGATAAAATAGATCAGGTTGGTTGTTCATATTTGTAATCTGATGTGTGCCCAGTAAATGCCCAGAACCTACTTCATGTTCATTTGTAAGCTTAGTAATTGAACTTGTCAGCCATAAGGATGAGAGAATCCAGAAGTTGCTGGAAGAGTGCTGAGCTATTACTTTGGTGCAGTTACAGAGGAAACTGCGTTGCTGGAAGCTTGGTGCCATCTTTTGAGCAATTTGAAATAAGACAATGATGTGACATTCAAGGGAAGTTAATCTCTCCCTTTGTACCAAATTCCAATTTGTAATATATATGTACATGCTCCTTAAAATTTCCTGGCTGTTGCAATTGATACAGCAATATTTGCTACCATCTTTTAACTTCTATATAGTGTTGCTGTGGTCTATAAAATAGCTGCAGTCTTCAGCTAGATAAGTATGTTTTCTTCTTAATGCATAAGCTTTTTGACATCCTTCAGAAGAT
This sequence comes from Scopus umbretta, assembly GCA_013400535.1. NCBI lineage: Eukaryota > Metazoa > Chordata > Aves > Pelecaniformes > Scopidae > Scopus > Scopus umbretta. The sequence goes on from VZTL01048602.1 coordinate 44,157, forward strand.
GATGATGGTAATGTAGTAATGTTCTCATTGCAAATGTTTCATGTGGGATTTTCTTCCCTGCTGTGTCCAGCTTCCTGTGTCAATGTGGAATGTAAACTGATGATTGATACTCTGGCTCTGCTTTTGTTTTAGGCTGGTAAGGTTTGATCCCTTGGGACATTACTTGCTCACAGCAATTGTTAACCCTTCTAACCAGCAGGTAAGGGGAATGTCAGTACCTATATTGACTGACTAATTACAAGATGCTCTATGTACATTAACCCTAGTCTGTTCCTAAGCAGCCTTGTGCTTTTCTGAAAACCTGAAGTTTTTCTAAGCTGAGTTCTGTCTTGCCTTAATTGGTCACATGAATGTTCTTGTGTTACGTGTAGGTCTATTAAAGAGTTCTCCAAAGTCGGTTTGTTTTGCCCTCACTATCTCATTGGTGGTGGGACAAATGTCCCAATGGTCCTGCTCTTTCAGTTCTGTTCTGACATTCTGCTGGATTTGAATCTACATGAGGTTTATTAACAATGCTCCCCGTGCCTGCTGACCCTCAGGTTTCTGTTGCTTCTGTTGGTATGATCATTGTATTGTCAAAGCTCACTGGGCTGTGGGAAGAGGTTGTCTGGATCTATAAAACGAACTTTGAAATAGAGAGTCAGCTGGTTTCACACAAGTTAAGGCCTCTAGGAAGGGACTTACTGCATCCTTTCATCCATCTGGTGTTGTAGCTGTCTTTCTGCTGTTTATTTGGAGGTATAGTATTTTGCTAAGAGGTGACTGAACTTTGATTGCTTCCTTCTGCAGAGCGATGAGGAAGTTGAAATCTCCGTGGACAGCACAGAGATGCCGCATTATCGCCAGCGCGCTATCCTTCCTTCTCAGCCTGTGAGGCGCACACCCCTCCTCCACAACTTCCTGCATATGTTGTCCTCCCGCTCCTCTGGCATACAGGTGGGAGAGCAAAACAGTGTTCAAGACTCTGCTACCCCATCCCCTCCACCGCCTCCACCACCACCACCTCCGCCTCCAGCCAGTGAGAACACAAGGGCATCTGTCTATAACAGGCTCCGGGAGCGTGTCAGCTATCCCACAGCAGAGTGCTGCCAGCACCTGGGGATGTTGTGCCTTTGCAGCCGATGCTCTAGTGCAAGACTTCCTTCTTCTCTCTTCCCACACCAGGAAAACGCACCCTCCACGTCTTCTGGGGCCACTGGCACTTCTTTCTCCTCTGTGCAGACAGAGCCTTACCAACCCCCAGAGCAGGCATCCGTCACACAGGAGGAGCAGGGGATACTTAACAGGCCCTCTGCTTTCAGCACAGTTCAGAGCAGCACTGCTGGCAACACCCTGCGCAACCTTAGCCTGGGCCCCACACGGCGGTCCCTCAGCGGGCCCTTGGCAGGCCACCAGTCCCGGTACCAACAGTCTGCGAGAGAGATGGCTTCGGGCTTAGGCGGGTCTGACTGGTCCAGGACAGTGCTGAACATGAGCTCTCGGGCAGAGCTGGAAGCCATGCCTCCCCCTAGGACCAGTGCCTCCTCCGTGAGCTTGCTGTCGGTGCTGAGGCAGCAGGAGGGAGGTTCCCAGGCATCAGTCTATACCTCTGCTACAGAAGGGAGGGGCTTTCTGGCGCCAGGGGCTGAGGCGGACAGTGGTAGTAGTGCTGGCCCGAGCAATCCGGCCAGCATCCGTAATGAGCTCCAGTGTGATTTGAGGCGATTCTTTCTGGAATATGACCGGCTTCAGGAGTTAGATCAGGGCATTGGTGGGGAGCCCAGCCAGTCGCAACAGGCTCAAGAAATGCTCAACAACAACATTGAGCCTGATCGGCCTGGTCCCTCCCATCAGCAGACTCCACACAGCAGTGAAAACAATTCCAATTTGTCCCGGGGTCACCTGAACCGCTGTCGCGCTTGTCATAACCTGCTGACCTTTAACAATGACACGCTGCGCTGGGAAAGAAGCACGCCTAGCTATACACCAGGGCAGGTCCAAAGCACATTTGAGGGTGTGCCTCCAAATACCAGCCAGGTGCAGCCTGCAGAGAGAACCGAGGGCAGAGCTCCTGCCTCTAGCAGGCTGCAGCTGGGCAGCTCTTCCACCCCGCAGGAGGAGAGGACCGTGGGAGTGGTCTTTAACCAGGAGACGGGGCACTGGGAAAGAGTTTACAGCCAGTCGGCTTCAAGCAGACCTGGGAATGTATCACAGGAGGCCTTAAACCAGGAAATGCCTGAGGAAAGCTCAGAGGAGGATTCACTCAGGAGGTAAGATACATGCTTGGTCTTCTTCCTCTATTTTTTTCTTAAATCTTTCCCATCTAGTCTGAGTTTTTCAGTATTTTCAGTTAAAAACCTTTTCTCATGTGGTCATGTGCTATTTATGTAGATGAAAATAGAGACGTTGCATTGATATCTTTTATAGCTGCCGTTGTCATGCTGCAGACAGGTTCTGAGGGTGTTTGTAAGGACAAACACCAGACTTCTGAACGGGGAAGGAGAATGGTGGTACAGACAGGCAAAAGTGTGGGCTCTGGCAGAGATCTCTGGGGTGATCTGTGCTCCTGGGTTTCCCAGACACTGGAGAAGGGTGGGAACATAGGATGTGCTACACTGTCCTTTGTGCCCCATACCACACACATGCTGCACGTGGAGAATCTGCCTGGGGTAGGCATGGAAAATGGGGCACAAGTAGTAAGAATTGCTTTCTTGAGTGATGTGTCTTGTTGAGGTTGTAGTTATTAAGTTGGAAGGGTTAACAATAATTTCCTTGGTGTTGCTATATAGGGCAAAAAAAAGTCAAAGCTCTATGTCAGTGGTTTGGGCATATACCTTAGTTGTGAGTGTTTGGTCAATACCATGCAGTTTGCTTGCCTCTGATAAAGAGGTAAGTTTTGAAAGTGGTTCCCATTGACCTGAATCTAGGGTGAGCTGATTGGGGGCATGCTGATCACTGAAAATGTTAGGCTTTGCTGTATTCTTTTTTTCAGAAGGTGATTCTTTTTTTGGAATGAGATTTATTTTTTTTTTTAAAATACTTCAGATGTGTTACAGGAAGCAGAATGAGCCAAATCAAACTTGCACCAGGAAGGACCTGTGCTTTGTGTGGAAGTGTTTCCACTGGCTTGTATGGACAATTCAGCTACATTGGTACTTTGGATAGGGTTTCCCTACTGGGTTTCAGTTTGACATCCTCTCTGTCAAGTGGTTTGTGTGCTTGTCAGAGGAAAGGTCCAGTCCTGCTGTTTCTCAGAAATGGATGCTTTGTGCTGTAGGAAAGCAAAGTTTCCAGGTTGGATGCAGATGTAACTGACTGAGGAGGCTTTGTACACAGGAGTGCCTGAGGAAAGGGAATTCTTTCCTTCTTCCTGCAGATAAGCTGATTACACACAGGCTGAAACAGTGGTTGTCTTTCTTGTTGCTGTAGTAGCATAGCAAATAAGTGGTGGTCGTCATGAAATTATTCATCTAATTCTAAATCCTTGCCCCACTTTTTTTTTTTTTTTTT
>VZTL01048602.1:47659-59785 GCA_013400535.1 Scopus umbretta
CTTTTTTTTTTTTTTTTTTTTAATAGCCTGCCATAATGACATTCTCATGCTGGTTACATGGTAACTACTTCTTGGGCCTGGACTTAACCTGCTGTTAATTTAAATCAGATATCCTGTAGTCCCCTATCAAAGGTCAGAGAGGTGAGAAGGAGCTGACAAATTTAGCTTTAAAATGGCACTCGAGTAAGTCTTGCATTGTGTTTCTTTTGAAATAGCTGTACGTGCTCATAGTTTGTCCAGTGTGTTGCATGTTCTCTGGGCCGAGTCACTGTAGTGTCAGAAACAATGGGGGCAAATAATCGTTTTCTTGATCAGGCAGTTGGCACATATTTGGACAATGAAGTGTGGTGGGATCTGTAGATGTGATATTTTCTGTGGGAGTTGTATAACTTAAAAATGCCCTGAGGCATATAACTCAGTCCACCCCAGCGTGCAGGAGCATGGATGGGTTGCTGCCTGATTGCCTGTCGCCCATGGCGGTTGCTGCTGCCTGCTCAGTGGCTGTAGCAGCTGTGCAGGGTCAGTTGCCTACTTGGTTGCCTGTGCAAACAGGTGCTTTTTTCCGAGACATTAATTTGGAGTGTGTAGTTCGATGTCTGCATTTAATTCCAGAGGAGTTCATATAAGATTAAAAACCTGCGGTGAAATGCTTTTGGCAGAGTTTGCTGAGAAGCTCATAGGAACTCTTGTTTTCCCAGTCTCCTGCTTCTGTCATCAGTCCTTTCTCAAGAGCAGACATGGCAGGGGCTTCTGCTTCCCTTCTAACTGAAGTTAAGGTAACTGTAGAGTAGTGAGGTAAGGAAGCTGAGAGCAGCCTGGTATTAAATGCTCATGGTAATTTCCTTGAAGTAAAACTTCATTTCCTTTCCTGTTAAACATATTGGGTGGACTTGTGGGGAGCTTTGTGAAATCTTTCCCCTTAAAAGGAACCCTGCATATGGGACGGCTGTATCCGGCAGGTGTAATTTTTTCCCCTTCTCAAACTAGCTGTTATATTTTTCCTTATAGAGCAATAACAAGTTGGCAAGCACCCACTTACATGATTTTTGCATAGAATGAACATCCTCAGGTCCAGCCTTCCTGTCTCTTAGGGTGTTCTCCCACAATTGGCAGTGCTGGAACCACTCCTGCACAGCAGAGTCCAAAATGTCTATTAACCTTTGCAGCTGCAGAAATGTAGAAAGGTGGTGACTAAGGTTCATGAGATGTAAGCTGTGCAATGCTGCAAGTGCTTGGGAAATAGAAGAGGGAAGGTAAGCCTTCAAGCCTGAGGGTGTAAGTGATCACTGCGTACACATTTTCAATCAATGTAATTTTGTGCCTGTAGACCTCAGGATAGTTGTTAGCATTGTGGGACATGCGTGTATTTGCTTGTGACTTGTTTTATATTCTGTTGTTCTTTGTTTCTCCATTAGATGTCCTCATTGGGCAAGTGAGCTCTGTATTCAAAGGCCAGCTGAAAAACTTAAGATAAAGATTGCATCTGGAAACTGTGTGTGTATGTTCTCATTCCCTGTCCGTGGGCAGGATCCATTCCTTGACTTGGCTTGCCTGGCTGAGAAGCAGCTTGCTGGGAAGATATTGCCATAGAGGGTCAATTAAGTTAATAGGTAGTTTAATGAAGGCTGTTCCTCTTTTGAGTTTTGTTGATGTAGCTATGCCAGCAGGGTAGGGAGAGAATTCTGCTCTTTCTGATGGTGCTGGGCTAATTACCATGGGCTAATCATGAAGGGATTAATAAGCATGTAATGAAGCTATTCCTGACTAACAGCTCTGGCACCTCTATTAGGAGGAACATGTCACTGAGAGCCTTGGCAATATAGCAGTCCTGTCACATTCAGCTTGGCCTGAAAGCAGCACAGGCGTTGAGCTGTGTGCTTCTTGAAGCTGTGTCAGTGAGGTATGAAATTGGGAAAGGTTTATGGTCTACCTTAAGCAGAAGTTGGTGAGACTGAGCTTCAGCTTTTCTGAGATTCTCCAGGCTGCTGACATTAATTCAAATGTAGTTTTTTTTTTTTTTTCCCCTGTGGATCTATCTTTGCCTTACTTCTAACGTCAAAGTGAAAAGAGCCTCCGAAATCCCTGAAGTTATCATGTGAAATGTGCTGTGTAAAATTTGTGATAGAAACTATTGGCAAGATCTGGATGAAGGAAAGATAATTAAGCAACAGATGATAGCTAGTTTAATTTTTGTATAACTTTCTTGTTAATTAAAAAAAGGGATTGAGGAAGCATTGTGTTAACACTGTAATCTTAGTGATGGAAAAGATCCTGTAAGTACTTTAAGCCATTGTTGCCATGTGGCCCAATTCAGGTTGGTAATGAAAAGTTGAACAGGGAATGAAAGAGGATTCTTAATAGTCAGCTGCTTGTTTGGGAGGAGCTAGTGCCACCTTCTTCAGAAAATGATATATAAAATCCTAGCAGTCGTTTCCACTGAAATATATTTCAGTTCATCAGTTAATGACAGGTACAGTGCAATGCTGTCTAATAAAACTGATCCAGATCTTCAAATGCCACCTCTTTGACTGTTTTAATATGACACAAGTGGTATCTACATAACTAGTATGTTATTTCACAAAAAAGAAAATCCTCTGGTTTTAAATCTAGTGTTGTTTCTTGGTTCTGGCATGGCACCCCAGGCCACAGTCTTTCTAGAATGAATGCAAGGAGCAAGTAGTGTCATGTGTGTCCCTGTTGACATATTTCAAACCTTATTCTGTGAAACAGTCCCTAGAAAGGGGGAAAAGAAATACACAAGGGGAAATTTGTCCTCTACACATTCAAGATTTAGCTGCTTGTAATATACTAAGGGGGCAATTCTGATGTTGTTTACCTGTCTATTTTGACTAGAGATTTGAATGAATTACTGCAAATGAAAGATGAGCCCTGTCTGGTTGCCAGGCAGGTTTGCATGAAACCTGTGTTTCATGAGGAAGTGCTTATTATCCTTATTCTTCCATTAAGAAGCTTTGTCTGGCAATTATGTTAAACTTCTCTAACCACTCCATTGCACTCATTCCAGAGGTCAAATTCCGTAGGCTGTGGTATGAGTAACTTCTGTGCCTGTATCTTATGAATGCATAATGTTTTTGCCTTGCCTTGCCTATTTAGTTTGGCAGACAAGATAGACTATTGAAGTTATCTGAAAATCTGAGAAGTCTTTTGAACTGTCCTGGGTGATGGTTTTGCCATGCACACAGGTAGGAAGGAGTGTATGTTAGGTGGGGGAGTTTGTATTGGCTGGAGACACTTGTATAAACTTTATTTTGTTTGTGAGTGTATAAAAGTGCAGAGTCTACAGTGATGTGCAAATAACTGACCTGCTAAAGTTGCATAGCTGACCAAAAGCATTGATTTTTGATGTGTTTTGGTCTGTTGGATGCAGTGTGCACAAATGACAAGTGCAGACCAGCTTCCCTGGAACCACGTAACAGTGTCCAGGGTGAAATTTCTGTCTTTCATTTTGCGAGCTCTTGTCTGAGGATGGAGGTCCCTTCTACCTTCATTCCTGCAGCACGCTGTGAACCAAGTCTTCTTTCCTGAGCTAAGACTGCGTGGTACTCAGCAATTCTAGGTTTTCTATCTAGGAGAGTTGAGAAAGCTATAGGATTATGAATGTGATCCAGTCATTGGCGCTATACAATGCAAATGAGTTTGGCTGTGTTCCCTTTCCCTTAGAAAGGTTTAAATGCTCTACCTGTGGTTCTACCTGTTAGCCAAATGTAGACCTCTGTGCCCTGCTCTTGCCAGGCATGTAAAGACCTGAAGTAACAGCAGGTGTAGCAGGGTGGAAGTGATGGGACTGTTCTCACCTGCCTGGGCAGTACAGTGACTCCAGCTCGTATCATGTCTTTATTCAGTCTTGATGGTCTTTCTGGCAGCATGTAGCTCTATACATACAACAGGTATGAAAAGAAATGCCTAGTCTGTTCCCCTTTGAATTTCTCAGAATGTATTTCATTTTCATGTTGCTTTGCTGCCACAAGAGGGTAATGTTGCTTCTGCTCCTTGCTTTCTCCAACTCCTCGCAGAACCAGAAAGTTTCTGAGTTCTTGCATAAAGAAAACAAGGTAGCTTCAGGACCCCCCCCCAGTCCTAAATTGCAGCTTATCGTCTTAGTTACCATACATTTGCAAATTCTTCAGTGTTTGGGGAAAAGCATGAATGGGGATCCTGAGGGGAAATGGCTCTGATACAGAAGGCAGGCAAGGGAGCAGCTTATCCTCTTACCTTTTGTAAGGGTTTGAAAGGGACAGATGTGGATCTCAAGGTGAAGCACGCATTTTGTCTTTCTGACATGCAAATGCCCATGAGTTAGAGCTGTAAAAGACCAACTTTGCAGAACTGGTCTCAACTTCTTGCTCATTTGCCTACCAAGCCTGGAGCAGGTCTTTCTTTGCAGTCTGCCTTGTCAAAGGTTTTGTTTGCATTTAAATGGTTGCTCATCCATCTTCAGGAGACTTCCATAATACAGGATTTATTTTTCTGGAGGAATGTTTGGCAGATGTTGACTGGAGTCTGGGCAGTCACCTTTTCCACCAAGTGTTTATTTTTCTTGTTCAACTGCTGTGAGCAGTTTATTTTCTTGTTCAACTGTGCCATGAGCTATTACCTAAATTTTTGGGCTTTTCCATAAGAAGGCCATGAATATGTTTGGGATTTTTTTTCTGATTCAGATAGGCATGGCTTACTCATGGCCACGAGGGGATGCCACTTCCAGTTCTGAATTGTAGATAAGGTATTGACTTGTGGTCAAGCTGGGACCAATCTGTGATTAAAGTAGATTGACAAGGTAGGAATACTCCTGTTCCTGCCTAGCAATGGTGAGTACCATATGTGAAACGGAAAAGAGTACAGTCACTTTTACAGCTTGTTCTTGAGTACCTGCTGGAGCCTGAGCTTCTGATGTGCTGCACTGGTTTTTGATTTAAATGACCAGGTTGTTCAAATCTCTGTATATACTGGCTTCTCGTAGCTTTCTCGCTGTGTAAAGCACTGAATGAAAAGGTGCATGTCACTCATTGTCCTAGCCTTAAAACAAAACAACTAGAACACTTCCTTGCCCTCTGCTGTGGGTACAGAGTTGCCTACTAGGAGACACTTCTGAAATTTACCATCAAAATAAAAAAAGCGTAGGGCTACTCCCTTTACTTTTTTTGGGGGGGAGGGAACTAAAGCAGGAGGGAATTGCCTTACCTAAAGCTACAAAATGCATCTTCAGGTGAAAGCAGAACACAAACCTAGTGTATTCTGTCTTGTTTTGTTCCTTATTTCACAAAACCCACGTTGTTACTATTTTTTCCCTAATTGCTTACAGCAGTTGTGTCTTGCTTATTCAAGTATTTAATATCTATTGTGGCAGTGATGTCTTGAGTTCACTGAAGAAGGGGGGCTTGCAGGAGGAGGTCACACCTCTGAGCTGTGGAGAAGGGAGGCAGCAGTACGATGCTGGCTGCTCAGAGTACACATCAGTGGGAATGTGGCCTGTGCCAAACCTAAAGGGATCCTACCCAGTATCATTTCTCTCCACCCCTTATGTTGAAGCCCATTACTTGTGGAAACCTTGTTAGCCTGGTGTCCTGGCATTTGTAGTTTGGGCTCAGCATTTTGTTTAAATTTATGGTGTGTAGACCTTATCCGTGCTTTGGAAGGAAGGATTTTCTGGCGACCTTGTAGCCTGCATGTGTAATGTGATAGAGAAGTTTATGCTGTTCTGTTTTCAGGCTTGGTAAGGAATAATTCCAAAGATGCTTGTTATGATTCTTGAAAATTATGGTGATAAAGATAAGTAATATATCAGTACTTTGTGAGGAACAGTGGGTAAATAGAAGTTATGATGGGGTTTGCAAGCACAGACAAGAGGTTCAGGTTTGTTGTTCGGAAGAGGGGCTTGAGGGAAGAAAGCCAAAACTGTGGGGTGGGGGAATGATTTCTGGAAATGCTAGCTTGGACACACAGGAATGAATGAAGACCTAATTTGTCAGTGCCAAACAGAAAGTGAAGTGATAAACTGAAGGTGACACAAACATTTAAGACATAATAATTAGCTGTGGTGATGGGCGAGATGCACAGGTAGTGAACACACTTGGCAAATATCGTTTGTCTGGCCTTTTCTAAAGATGGAAAATACAAATTAGTTTTATCATGAGAACGTAACCACAGCCTGAACTGTAGGAGAGACTGCCGTGATATCTGAATGGCCAGTTGATGTCTATGTGAGCTTTGAGATTATTCCTGTCACCCTTCCAGCTTTGTGTTTTTTTCCATACTGAGCCTGCTGTCTCCATGGTCGAAGTTCGAGCTCTTGATTGCGCTGGTAGTTGTTATGTAGAAAAGCAAGTGAAAGAGGTGCCTGTTTTCTTGCACAAAGGTTCCTCCCCCTGCCTTTGCTGATTTCCTGATTTAAGTGTAATATAAGGTTGCTAGAGCCCTTTTACTTCATTACTGAGAGTTGGTGGGGGAAAAATGATGCCTTGTGCTTTCCTTCTTGTAGTGACTGATAGAGGCCACTCCCCGCTGACGAGCTTCCCTGAGTACGTTGGAAAGCTGAGCATGTGCAGTCTTCACCAAACTTGCAGAAAGGTTTCAGCCTTCTTTCCTTTTTCTTGGCCTGAATTTAAATATATAGCTATGACTGTAGCACACAAAAAGAGATCCTTTTCCCCATGTTACTCTTGCAGCAGCTTGGCTTGCAAATTAAGCAGGTATATAGAAATAACTCTGCTTTCTCAAATACCTTGATGGTGTTTCCCCAGTCAAACCCCTCCCCTTCTCCTGCCTCTTTTTTTGGTAGTCCAGGCCTAGCAATGAGGAATTAATCTGTAAAAGAAACAAGTAAACTTTGTTTCTCTGCAGTCTCCAGGAAACAGAGACCTGTTTCCCTACAGGTATCTGTCTATGGGATTGTTCTGGGACTTTGTGTTTGCCTGCTCCAGCATGGCAGCAGGAACTTGTTGAAATTGGATTCCAGTGATGTTTCTTAATAAGGATGGAAGAGGTAGATGCTTCCAAACTGGCTTACTTTTTTGCTTCCACTGAGGAGTAATGAGATCTAGAGTTGGGTGTGTTGTTTTGGTTTTTGGGGTGGTGTTTTTTTGTTTGTTTTTGAGGAAGGCCTCTATGAGGTGACCATACAACAAAGATACTGGATAAAGACAGATTGCTTAGAAGTTGAAAGACAGCTGACTTCAAACAGATAGCTATTTGAGGATACCATAAAACATATCAGTTCTCAGCTTTCCTACAGAAAGAAGTGTGAATAGCTTCCCTCTCTTGAAAGCCATCCTTTGTTAGGTTGTCTGTCTGCAGTGCAGTCTCCCCATGGCTTCCCTGCAGCCTCCTGATCCAACTGATGCAGGGTGGGCACCATGTCCAAACAAGCCCACTTGACCTGGAACGGTTGCTTCTGTTCCCAATTTTTTACTTATGTGCATTGAGTTCATGTACTTGTAGTATTCTGCCTAGCAATGATGTTCAACTTATGATTAATGGTGGTCTTTGAGACGCTTAAACCGTCTAGCTGTGATTCTAGAGCTTGTTTTCTGGTTTCCGGTCATTAATGTTAAAACAATCTCTAAGTTTCGGTTTGGTTTTGTTTTCCTTTTGCCAAGAAACAAGTTATGGGCAGGCCCTCAGACCTTTTATTTCAGGCCTGCTTGCTCAACTAAAAGCTCTGTGTAGCTTTCTTGTGTGTGCAGAGGAGCTGGAGATGTTGGCAGTAGTGTGTGCCTCTTTTTTTTTTTTTTTTTATTCTAGTACAAGCCCTTAATCGTTAGATGTCCAGTCACATATATTATGTGCCTACATTCATTCTTCATTCTCTTCATACATGCACACAGCACGGGCTGCCTGGGGAAAAAGTACCCTCATCCAATTAGTCACTCCTTATTACAGAATCTGGGCTGGAGAGCATGCAGTAGAGCAGCAAGCATCTACTCTCTGGGCCTGAAGCAAGAGGAGAGAGAGGGACCTGTGATCTGACTCAGTAATACAACTGTAACCAAAATAGTGATGACTCTAGACTTCTCCAGTTGAGCTGTTCTGGTCTGTTGAATAGTTAACATACATTTTAAACATTTTCCACATACATATTTAACTGATTGTGCCAAATGGCTGTTTGTGTGATGATGTAACTGACCCCCTCCCTTGCTCTTCTTGAGAAAGCACCTGCTGGAACTGAAGGCTGTGAATAAACAGGGTTCATTATCTGCCAAGAAACTGACTCATTTTTCTGCCTGAAATGCATTTGTATCAAATCCTTCCCCTGTCTTCATGAAATAGAAGGGCTGCAGTTAAGTGGCTGAACTGCCCTGCTGGTCATCTGTTGACCTGAGTGTCTACATTACTCCAGCCTGAACAAGAACATTTTAAAGGAAGTGATTGATATGTGGTGGAACCTCTGCTTTCATAGCCTTGGAAGCCTATGGAGATAACAGTACGGCTTCTGCCCCCTCAGGAAAGACACCTCCTCTTCAATTCCCTATGGAGAAGCAGGAGCCCTATATAATTATCCCAGGAGCTGATGCAGATCTGCATGCGTGGGTAAGCAGAGATTTCTGCTGTCCACGCAATCTGTGGTGTTGGGAACTCCCAGAACAAGGAGAATTTGAAGCAGACATGTGAAGGTAGGTAGAAGAGCCCTCAGAAGAGTAAAGCTGTCTGCAGATTGAGGAGTTCACTGTGGCTATGTTCTGGCCATGGTTTCAAGCCCCTTATCATAACCATGATGACTAGGAACCAGTTCCCTCTGGCTGAATTTCTGATATGATTGCACATTGTTGAGGGTCTAGGTGGAGGAATGAGATGTCTGTCTTCAGCTTGGCTGAGGTGCCTGCCCCATTCTGAGCACTAGTTTAAAACTGCTGCTGGAGAGTAAAATAGCACATGCAGTAGCTTGAGCCGATATAAATTTCTTCTCCCCTCCCTGCCCCTCAGGTTTTGCCTGTGCAAAATGAAAATGCAAGATCTTTCATCATTCTTGTTACATTGGAGTTATTGTCAAACTAATCAATGCTGCTATAGCTGCTCTTGACCCTTTTAATGTATATCATGGATGTGTGCTTCCTCTTGCCTGTTGAAATAACACATTAATCATTCCCTGGGTGCTGTATGATGAGGACCTCTGCATAATGCTTGCTCATCTTTTGTTCTGATGCATTGCCTTTGTCAGCAGGTGAAGTAACAGATTAACAGTGCGACCTGGGGTCCACTTAAAAAAAAAATGTTGTCTTCCTCAGAGCAACTGGCTTTCCCTATGATGAAGTACAAAGTAGCTGCTGCGACATCAGGTGGTAAATGGAAGTTGAAGTTCCTAGTCCGAGAGCAGAGGTGCAGTAGTAGCACAATTCATCATGTGATACTACTTTCTAGTTAAACTGAAGCAGGTAGACTTTAAAGGGTTAACCGTGTTCTTCTTGAAACTCTGCTCCCTGCCTTGTGATTAGGAGAATTCAAATCACAATGCTTGTTTCTGCTGTTTGAACTCTTACCTGCAGTTGTCTTGTGTTTTGTGCTCCTTTGCCCTGTACTCCTTCCCATCCTGGCTGAAGACCTGATGTGCTGTCTGTTTTCTGACTGAGAAATCCTTACAGCTTGTTTTCTACAGGATTTTTGCCCAGAATCTGGGCTTGCCCCAGTTATCAGTGATAACTTCTGTCTGTATCAAACCTGCTTCTCTGACAGCTCCACACCTCCAGCTGGGAAGGATGTCTTCTCTGTCCCTGGTTGCCCTTCAGAGTTAGCACAAGTTCTTTCTCACAAACAGGCCGAAGTGTTCTACAAAGGCCATGTTTGGAACATACCAATGATCATGTATTGCATCTTTGCTCTCGCTGCTTTCCTTAAAGAAAGGAAGTTTTCTTGCAAAGGGCATTCATTTTGTGGAATAACAAAAAAAAAAAAAAGAGGTGATTAAAAGAATGCCTAACAGGGCTTGGACTCATAAGAAAGGGAGTCACTAACTCTTGCTCCTCACTGGGGATGAGTTTTATGGCAGAGATGTGAACAAGGGGACGGAGGAGCTAACTGAGGGAACTGCAAAAGCGAGTGAGGTTTTCATCAGTAGTGAAATTCTCAGGGTATTTATCTCTTGTAGGTGGTTACAGCTGTCTTCAGAAAAGTAAGACCATTACTTCAGAAAAGTAAGACCAGAAAAGTAAAAGACCATTTTATTTGAGTCTTTATTGTCTTCTAATCATCTGCTTCTTACCTGTCTTAATTCAAATCTTGATGCCAGGCTAAATATGTCTAACCATAACCATGTCAAAGCTGAAACAGTCTAGAAATGTTAGCTTAGAGGTATCAGAGTAGATTGTTAAGGACTTAATTTTAGAAATCATCTTTTCGGGCAGTCTTTAGAACTGCATACTGATTGCCTTTTTATTTTAAGCTTGAATATGAAACTGGTGATAGCAATAGTGTTTTTCTGTTTGACAAGAACTACAAAACTTCTATGGAAAATGAAGCTTTAGAACAAAACACTTGATGATTTCTCCTTACGTGATTTCAGTTTGCTCTTTGAAAGTAGGCAACACGATACAGAGATGTCTGAAATAATTTTTCCTTATTCTTCTGAGGAAAGGGAAGGGGGGGAAAAAAAAACACCCCAAGCCAGTGGATTGGGTTGGTTGAGATTTTTGTTTAGAATAGTTTTCTAGTGTTTTATTGAGGCTATAATTGATCTCCAAGAAATAATTGGGCTTGTTTAACAGTTAATAATTGAGCTTAGGATTTGAGCAGTGCTGTTGGGCAGCTGGAGAACATTCAGTTGTCTTCATGCTTCAGCTTTTCTGTTATCTTTAGGTTAAACATTGCCCAGCCATAAAGGAAGATGACTGAAGGGAGTCTAGTTTTAAACTGTTGCTATTCTTTACATTCCTATGAGGAACCACTGTAGCACATCTGTGGGGATAAGAGCTCAAGAGACCTGACTGCTGGCTGCAATTTGGAGGGCTGAAAAAGGGATGCGATATGTAGTGCAGTAATTTCACTTCCAAAGGGGCGCTAGGGGATATAAAAGTCTTTCCAGGAAAGATACAAAACCAAAGGAGGAAACTCACAGAAGCTTCCAGGGTTGTCAATATACTTCTGCTTCAAAGGATAATGATGAATTGCTCTGTCTTAGTCCCTCTTCATAGCTGAAGGCTGGGACTGTGGGAGAGGCAGGAGTGCTTGCTTCATTTTACTGGGTTGCTCTGGTTGTTGGTGTGCAGCAGCAGCTTAGGAGGATGGCAGCTGACTGAACACCCTTTTGATTTTTAAGGAAGCTAGGCCTCAGTGCTGTTTGTTAGCGCATCCTGTTTGGATGGGGAGGAAAGTCCTTCCCTTGGTGTCGTGTGGAGTAGCACTACATAGTAATGCGTGTGCTGTGACAGCAAATCTAAGGTGTGGTGTAGGTATGGCATATCCTTTGAAACCGTTACCGAGAAGTTGAATTTGCTGCATTTATGTATCTTTTCAAAGCCTGTCAAGATGAATCGCTCCATCCCAAGAGGCTTTTGATGGTGATCCTTATCCCCCATGGGGAGAGTGTGGGTATAGTCCAATGGCTGACATGCTGTGAGGAGGTTGCTTCATGACTGTTTTCCCCTCGAGATGCAGGTTAGAATCATAGAATGCTTTGGGTTGGAAGGGACCTTTAGAGGTCATCTAGCCCAACCCCCCTACAGTGAACAGGGACATGTTTAACTAGATCGGGTTGCTCAGAGCCCTATCCAACCTGACCTTGGATATTTCTAGGGACGGGGCCTCCACTACCTCTCTGGGCAACCCGTTCCAGTGTTTCACCACCCTCACTGTAAAAAATTTCTTCCTTATATTCAGTCTAAATCTACCCTCCTTTAGTTTAAAACCATTACTCCTTGTCCTGTCACAACAGGCCTTGCTAAAAAGACTGTTCCTATCTTTCTTTATAAGCCCCCCTTAAGTACTGAAAGGCCTCAATAATGTCTCTGCAGAGCCTTATCTTCTCCAGGCTGAACAACCCCAACTCTCTCAGCCTGTCCTCATAGGAGAGATGTTCCATCCCTCTGATCATTTTTGTGGCCCTCTTCTGGACCCACTCCAACAGGTCCATGTCCTTCTTGTGCTGAGGACTCCAGAGCTGGATGCAGTACTGTAGGTGGG